>JAUEJL010061740.1:0-18301 GCA_032274825.1 Drosophyllum lusitanicum | reverse complement strand
AGTTTCATATATCTGACACGACTAACCCAACACATTTATTAACTCTCCAATAAAAATAAATCAACTTCTCAACTTTTAATAGAATAACCTCAGGTTTATATATATATATATATATATCCATTTGTCTAAATAGTCAAATAAGCCCAATAGGTCAAAACTTTATTTAATAAATTCCAACATTATTAATATCTCAAACAATAATAAATATAATAGTCTTTCATAAATTTCGAACTTTGGTGTTACATTATCATTTACAAAACAAAATTTCCATGTTCATGTTCTGTTACAAAAGTTACTCAAAAACCCAACTATAAAACAACCATGAACCCATAATCTATACATGAATTCAATCTCAAAAAGATTAGGAAAACATATATTGATACAATTGAAACACATATCTTCAATCTATCTTGAAAAGTTCCACCAAGATCAAGTCTCAATTAAAGAAATTCTTCAATTGCTTCACACAGTAGTACACACTAAGATTAGAGAGAACGATGGAGATGAAATGACGTCTGTTTGTGCGAAATAAGATATAACTAACTTTTTTCAATCTTTAACCTTGGAGTTTCATATATCTGACACGACTAACCCAACACATTTATTAACTCTCCAATAAAAATAAATCAACTTCTCAACTTTTCATAGAATAACCTCAGGTTTACAATACTCCATAAAACACCAAAATTACATAAACATATTGTTACATTAAAGGCATTAAATTGAGCCCTTCAACGATGGTGGATAATAAAGACAAAAAATCTCAATTTGGACTTCAGTAATCAAAACTAGTCATGGCTACCGGTTAAAAAATTTTCTTTCCAAATCCCCTATTATCAAAAAAGGAGGTGTTTTAGGGCCATCACTGTATGAAGAAAAGAACTCGAAGAACTTAGTGCCGGTCTTCATTGTTTTTTCCTGTTAATAGCCCATGAAGATTCCAACAAGGACGATGAGAGATAGAGCTGTGCATTGGATAAAGTGAGTGGTTACACAATAGCCTCGCTTTAAAATTTCTTGTACTAAAAAAACACTACAAAACAACTGCGGGCTAAAAATCTTTGGATCAAAATGCTTCCTAGCAAGGTTAATAATATATTGGTTTGGAAAGTCCAACATAAAAGACTTGCAACATTCAACCATAACCATGGTCATTTTGTTTCCTAGTGATTAGTTCTCAAAAAGTAAAGAGCATCTATTTAACGGTTGCTTTATACCCCGCAACTTAATAAAAGAAATTGCAAACTGGTGAGGCATTGATGTTTCTCAAAGTTTAGTTGAATCCTTGTTATCATGTGGAGTTACAACGAACTTCAAAGGTGCAAAACTTGAGGTGTTTTGGTTGATTATTTACACATTTTGTTAGCAAATATAGATTTCAGAAACGGAGTTAGTACACCATGGTAGAAAAGATTATCTTTGTCGTCTTTTTATCCTAATTCAAGGCCAACTTTTCTTTTACATGAAGGAAATATAAGAAGTAAAATAGATTGATATAACTAGTGTTGTTTTTCCTTCGTTTCCTTTTCCTATGTAATGTTTCTCTTTTCTTGCGCTTTTAATATTCTTATATATCATTTTTGTGTCTTCCTAGTTTTTTAAAAAAGAAATATTATTTCTGCCATTTAAAAGAAAAAAGTAGAATTTAATAAAATCTCCTGTATTTATCTAGTAGACAAAGTAATAAATAAGTTGGAAACGATAGTACTTCTACCATCATCTTGGCCCTTGAGTGGAATTGTGACAAGTGTGGCATCAATTACTTACGGGGATTCGCACCTTTCTCAACTCCAAGATCTGCGCGACCATATAAATCTTTAAAAAGCTTCAAAAATAAAAAAACTTAATTCAACTCCCAACCCCATTCATATGTCCTCTGTTTTCTCATTGGCCCAATCCCACTATCTTATTATACTTTCACCACTACACAATTCCAAAAGTGCATCATCTCTCTGCTCAAACCACCCAACGGCAAATGAAAGTAGCAGCAGTGTGCGTTGTGATTGAATGATGAGCGAAAAAAAGGCAACAATTACAGCACCCCTCTTTAAAAGTTGAGACATTTATAAAGCAACTATCTCTTTCTCTCAATTAGCATATGCTTTTATCAATCTTTGTGTACATGGTTACGTTACTCGTCGTTATCAGTATCGACTTATGGGATTTTGATGATGAATCAATGATGTAATTTGAAGATTTGGGACATGAAGGTTTTTTGCAGGTGAGTTTGGGATAAAGAAAGGTATCTTCAGGGCTTATTTTCCCATTTTACGTTCGATTTTGTTTGAGTTTCGGATAGATTGAAGATGGGTGTTTGTGATTTTCAATGGATGTCTTGATTTTGATTTCTGTGTGAAGAATCTAGGGTTTTAATTTTTGGGGTGACAATAGTTACCAGAGATTCTCTCAGTTTGGAGACTCAACGCTACATAAATCGCATCAATACCTTTTTATCTAGAGATTCATCTATATATATGCTTTATTTTTGTACACAAAGACTCAAAAATTGTAGTAAAGGGTCAATAATTACTTACAGCTATCCAAATTATGGATTCTGGTTTTCGCCATGATCAAACTTTGAGCTATGCTCCAAATCGACATGCCATATCGTTCCAATCGAGTGCCATAGATAGCACAACTGAGATGATCATGACGGGGGATTACTACAGGATGAATAATAATACAGCAGGCTTTTTGTTTTCTGGGAATTCTGGCATGGTAAACTGTAGTTCAGGATATGCACAAATAGGGAATTCGTGTGCTTCTGGTCTTTCGGATGCAGTCTCGGGGTTGAAGCATGATGCAGGCTTGGCTGTGGAGTGGTCTGTTGAAGAACAGTTTAAGTTGGAGGAAGGAATTTCCAAGTAGGTATCTTCTTCCAAGTTTACAATTATGTTTTAAACAGTTTATGTATTCTTTCGGTTAATGTCTTAATTATTTGTAGATCGCGTGTTCTTGTGGTTTTCTGCCTAGTGTTTAGATGTGCGTGATAAAAGTGATGCATGATTTTGATATTCAGAATCAGCTGTAATAAAATGGGTAAAAAAATATAATCTTTGGACATGCTTTTGTTGTCTGTAGTTGTAATAATCATATTAGAACAACTCTTTTTTTTAATAAATTCTGATTATCTAAGGATTCAATAAGATAAAAAGACCAAAAAGATTATTTTATGAGAAAAAAAGGGAGTGTCGTTTTAGAAATTGGACTAAACTTCTCTGAAACTATGTTAAATTAAAGGGCGAAATCATTAATAGGTACTTTATTTTAGTCTTGCATAATCAGTTTTATAGTCTTGAACAAATATGAAAACCGACTATTGGTGGCTTCAAGTGGCAATATCAGAATATCAAATCCAATACGCGAATCCGAAGCTGCTACAACGATTTAGTATTTGTGCACCTACCTGGAAGGATCTTAGAGGCGGAGGAAATACTTATTTTCTTTCTCCATTCTAAAAGTTTTAAAATTGAACTCAGACATCTTTCATCCTTTAACTGACATTTTTATGTGTGATGTGTCTATCCATGGTTATGATATATTGTTTTTGAGTTTCATTTGAGCTACTCATTAGGGTTGGTTTATTACTTAGCTTGAGTTTCTTACTCACAAATATTCACTTACTAGTTTTCTTTATTTATATGCCTATGAATTTTCAAAAATATATAGGTATGCTGATGAACCAAGCATCTTGAGGTATATCAAGATTGCTGCAACATTGCGTGATAAAACTGTTCGTGATGTTGCCCTGAGGTGTAGGTGGTTGACGGTGAGCTTGTTACTCAATTCTCTTGATTTCATAGTCACTTTTTTTCTATTTAAGATAAAAACATGGTATCATAAATTTCATGTTTTTTCATACTAAATTAATAAATTATGTAATGTATTATTCTTATTTGTCCACCTCAAGGTAAGGATTCTATAAAAGCATTGCTGTTCCTAGGTTATCATGACTTGCTATTATGCCTGTATATACTATGGGTCTATGGCTCCCACACTTGGAAGTTGAATCATAATCTGTTTCAAAGAGAAGTGTTTCTTTTAGGAAAGTACCACTTCATAATTATATGTGTATTAGGGAATAGCAAAAGACTGCTAAAAGAAAAAAAAATGTCTGCAGAAGATATATGTAGACTTATTAACAAAGAATGATGGGAACCTGACCCACAATGGCAAAACAGATGTTTTTCTCAATAGTCGGTGGTTGAACCATTGTTTTTTTAAAACTTACTAAAACACAGATAGAAATTTGGATATCTTGAAACATGAACTGATGCATTTTGATAAATTATTAGACTTCTTGTTTAGATGCTTACTAAAATGAGATATTTGGCAGAGTAAAAGAAGGAAACAGGATGAGCTGAAGTTGGGGAGGAAGTTAAAAGATAAGAAGGTATGTGACCAAAGCAACTAAGAGTCTATCGAGTCTTGCAATGTAGAGATGTCAAAATGGGTGAGTTGGGTAGGTTGGGTGAAAGGTCAAAATTGGTAATTTTGGTACAGATTAGGTCGGGTTGATCCGGAACGCTTTTTCTCCATCCATTATAGACATTTAGTTAGTTTAATATGATAACCAAAATTATATATTATTTCAAAGATGCTCTAATATTTTGAATAAAAATGATTCATAAGGTCTATGCATAAAAAATAGTATTTGAATGGCTTTCAACGTGTTTCATTTTTTTGTCTATTTTTCGTGCTTTACCCCTTTAAATTGTTAAGGATAAACACTATCCAAACAAGCCGAGATTGCCACCTCTATTGGAAATGTTACAATTTGGCTTTACAAGGCAGTTTATTAACCAAATTGCTTCATGACATCAATATTGTTTCTATTCAACTTCAACCTATGTAAAGCCTCACATTTTTGTTTGAAAACCTTCATGTGAGTTCCTTGTACCATTTATTAAGGGTATCTTTGTCTTCTTAGGCTGGACAATTAGGCATTACTTTAAAAGGTTTACCATGTATCTGCAATTTGCTTCACACATTATTAGCAAAATGAAACGTTGTATGTGTTTTTTTGATTGAGGGTAGTTCCATTTATTAAGCTAAGCCCTCATGCCATTTATATATCATTTCCTCCACCCCATCTTAATGATTTATGGACTTTCTCTAGTATAAAGAAAGGTGTAAAGCTGGGTCATTTTAAATCGCACTTAACTCGGATTTATTCCTGAAAATCAATTGAACGTCCTTAAATATCCGCTTTTTAATCGCATGTTTCAACAGGATAAACTGGTGGAATCATTATCAAAGCCAAACATATCATCAATTTCAACTTTGAATGTGGCTTCATTTTCTGTTACCATGAATAATCGGTTCCAAAGTGGTGGTACTCCTTTGGAAGGTTAGTACCTTATGGCTCCTTTTCTGTTACGATAATTTCTTTTTATGTATACTAGAAAGATATCTGCATTATGCAGCCAAAGTGCAAATTTTAGGGGCAAAACGAAAGTGTCTTGGTTTCCTCTGGTTCCTTAAATTATTTTGCAAATAGTGCTACCAAACAATTGAACCCTGTTGTACGTTTTTTATGCTAGTTGCATAAAAACACCGTCATCTTGTCAGTTAGAAGACGCAAAATCCAGGAGTAGCCAAACAAGGTTAGCTGATCATATTATCACAGTTAACTTTAAGAACTTAGAAGTTGACCTGATTTTAAAAAAGTTATAACGACCTAGAACCAATCCCTTATTCCCTTATTTCATAGTTCATGAAGTGTTTAAAAATCGTATTGCTGGCTTGCAATATTAGGGGGATGTTTAGATGTGCATTATGAAAAGGATCATATGATTATTGTGATTTCAGCTCGCGAGGGTGTTTTCACCATTTGGCCATAACCAAATCGTCCAATTGGACATTTTGGATTGGACTATTTGGTTTAAATTTTCCCCTTTTGGATTGCTTTAGACCTAAGCCAGATTATTATGTTGGTTTTCAGATTGGTTCACTATAAGGCAATAACTGAATTGTCCAAATAAACCGAACAGTAATAGGTATAAACACATATAGACCTTATTAACTTAACAGCTCCATGCCCCTATCCTTGAATGGTGCGTATCTCAAATTTTTAATAATTTACCTTTTATAGTTTACTAAATCGATAAATATACAACATAGCCTCCCAACCTTGCCTTGATGATTTTTCCTCTACCGGATATATGATTGAAATTTCACAAAGTCCTTTTTTCTCTTTGTATATTCAAGAGATACTAGATGGATTAAACCTGTTTTTATTGGACATAGGAGTTTGTTGTTTTGAATTGTACAACTCAAACCTAAATTATAGATGTTTTATACTTTTGTTCTACAGGGGTTATATATAAATATGTAGAATCCGAATTAAAAAGCTGAACCAACCGAATTGTAGCTGGTTTGGTTTGGTTTCGAGGTAATTTGCAGGGTTCAGTTCCATATTTTGCAAACTGCAAACCGATTGGTTTCATCTAGTTGCCTCATTTTAAAACTCATCCAACTGAAAGAACACCACTACAAATTGTAATTAATCAATTTTTAAGTATGCGAATAGAATTATCGCAGATAATCTGATTCACAACAGTTGCAACAAAACTGGTTGTATCGAAGAAAAGTACCAATAAACCTGTCTTATTTACCCTGTTTTATATATTTTTACTCATATCTCATGTTTTTATTAACACTATTAGGAACAAATAATAATTGTTGGAGTTATAGATGACAAATATTTTCAAAAAAATATTATCAAACTTAAAAAACGAATAGTCATATATTATACACATAGGTAAGATTGCGCACTAAAATATCACAATTTTCTAGCCTTGATTTTCTGATTATTACAATTTGTACACACTATTTCTATTACACGAGTATATGATTTTGTTCACTTGATATCGCATAATTAGTTTCAAAATACACATCCAAACACCACTCAATTGAAGGTCTTGAGGATTCGATTGACGCAGTGATTTTCCTTTGATCGATTGATGTAGCATTAAGCGTCACCACAAGGCATATTTTGGAACAAAACAATAAAGTTCTTCGTCAGATATCAGCAAATATTTCTTCACTCAAAGTAAGAATTTGAATTCATCTTGTTTGATCAACCTGTTCTTGGAAGCTAACATCTTGCTTTCTAACATGTAACATCTAACTACAGCTGCAGGACAATGCCAGCCTTTTTAGCCACGCGAAGAACAATTTAACTGCTATCGTAAATGAGTACGTGAGAATTTTATAAACCTTGTACTCTATCTGTGCCAAAAAAGAGTCAAATTTTGACTTTCTGAATTCAAAATTGGCATATCTTTTACTTTGTAGTTGCTTTAATCACCAAAGCGTTTCTATTATAGTTTTTATATACTTGAATTTAGTTATCATTCTTTTTCTTCACAACATAACTATCATTCTCAGCTTTAATATCAAAAGAATAGTCATTTGATCATCACAAGTCAAACATGGACTTTTTTCTTTTATTTCTATACATATCGGGTTATTGGCTGTTATTTCCTCTCATGTTTTGAAAATTCTTGCAGCATGAGATACATGCCAGGGCCACCACTTCCTGTATCATTAAACGAAGAACTTGCGAATACCATTCTGCCCCCTACAAGCCAGGTAACTAAGTTAACTGCCTGACTGTTGAGTTTTCTTTTTCAATTATATTTATGGGTAATCTAATGATTACATAATTGTTGCTTCTTGATGATGATAGTCAATGACGTTCGGCTCATCAAGCAGAATGCATTTGAAGCAAGAACCAGATTATTGAATTCGAGAACCGTTTGTAAGTAGAGAATTTAACCCGTTGTAAATTAAATCCCGATTTACCCTTTTTGGGTGTATCCTATATACCTGTATCGGTTGATCATTTGTGACCAGGTCAACTATACAAAAACTTGTAGAATGATGCCATTTTTGACAAGCTAAAAATGATTGATTGGCTTTCTGCTTGCCCCCAATACTTGCAACATCCACAAAGATTTGCTTTCTGCTCCATTTTATGTTTCAGTTTACTTAGAATAAGTCAAACTAAGTAACATCTTAAAAATTGTTAACATCATGCGTTAATATGTATGCATCTGTGGTCAAAACTTTTTTTAGATATTATACTTTTGGGTCTAGTTTGACTCAAATATTCTTTAATGTATATAGTTCTGATAGATAATTTTTAGCTTATCAAGCTTGAGTTATAGCCAAGCTCGACAGCTCGAGTGTTAACTCGAGCTTAGCTAGCTCAAATTTTACTTGGCTTGTTTGCGGTCTTGATAATTTTGGTAATTTAGTGTTATAGGAAGACAAGTTAAAGTATGATTAAGATTATCACACAATTACAGTAGCAAACAATCCCAATCTATTAGAATAAAAAAGAAGAAAAAAGAAGACTTTCCTCCTACACAAATAGATGAATCAAATCTGACTGCTAAAATAAAGAACCCATGAATTCATATGCTCAAATGTTCATCTCTCGGCAAGCTCTGAACAGTGTCCGACCATCTTCCCGGTGAATGATCACTGCTATTAGATGACACATGAGTCGCTTCAGCTCTCGTTTCCCTAATCATCCTCAAGACGTCTTTCATCACTGGCCGGTTCTCCGGGACAAGTGAAACACAAGCCATAGCAATGTTCAAAAGAGACGTAAGCTTTTCTTCTGCTGCCTCATTCCCGGAGGATGTTGGCTCGTCCCCAGACTCTGTTTCTTCATCTCTTACAGATTTAACCCATTTAGGGATATCCGAGCCGTGTTCCAAAACAAGGTCTTGAAATGGGGTTTTTCCGGTGAGAAGCTCCAAGAGAAGAACACCAAAGCTATAGACGTCCGCTTGTTGGGTGAGGGGTTTTCTGGGGTCTCGACACTCTGGGGCGCGGTAGAAGAGGGAGGAAGCGCTTGACTCTTCGGGGAACTCTGGGTTTCTGAATGACATTAAACCGTAATCGGTAATGCAAGATTCAAAATCGGAGCCTAAGAGGACGTTAGAAGACTTTAAGTTTCCATGGGTGAGACCAGGGTTTTGGTGGATGTATAGAAGTCCGGTGGCCAAGTCCTCCGCGATCTTCAGGCAAGATGTCCAGTGAAGTGGCTTCCCGCCGGCTGATGTTCTTGACCCTGCAAAAACCAATCAAATTTATTATTATTATTATTTTTTAGATTAAGGGGGTGTTTGTTTAAGCTTTTTTTTTGGGCTTAAGCTTATGAGCTTAAGAGCTTTTAAGCTTTTGAGAGAAAAAAGTATTTGGATTAGCTTATAACTTATGAATTAATAAGCTTCTTTTAAAAAGGTAAAAAATGACCAAAAAGGGCTTCCTTACATTAGCTTATTAATGTAAAATGATCAAAAAAAGGGTATAAAGGTAAAAGTGTAAAAATAAGCTCACAAGGAAGAAAATAAGCTAGTTCAGGATAACTTATGAAAAATAGCTTATTTTTATAAAAATAAGCTAATAAGCTTAAACTAATAAGCTTAGCCAAACACATAAAACATAATAAGCTCAAAACATAAACTCATAAGCCAAAAAAATAAGCTTAAACAAACACCCCCTAAAGAAATGTTGTCGGTTGTATGAAATTAATCTATCTTCTTTCCTAACTCCAACCAGATTTTCAAAGTTTTCGGCATTCTTCCGATTCCAACTGAATTAAATAATAAATCTTTTCCTTTAAATCATTTTTTAATACATGTATTTTTCTTTTCACAAAACTTAATTTAATATTTCCTTGTTTACTATAAATTTTGAAATACTAAGTAAGTATACTCAAATTACTAACATACTTTGTTCTATTTTATATAACTCAAATTACTCTTTTTATAAGATTTGAATTTTATACCTTCTGTTGTATTTATCAATTTTAAAAATGTAATAATATATTCAAATAAAACTGTGTAATAATAATAGACCCAAAAGTTGAGGGGATACAAAATTTATTATTAATTAATTAAAGGGGATAAGATATATGTTTTTAGCGATATCTGTCTTAGATAAACATCGATTTTAAATATTTCGATACTCGCAAACAATTAAAATAAGTAAAATTTTAGTTAATTTATCATTTACTTATTTAAATATTTATAAATATAAAATACATGCGAAAAATACTTCTAGCTGCGTCCGTCATTTTCTCATACGATAAATATTGTTTTTATTAGACAACTTTATGGTTAAAATAATTACTTGATTTAAAAAAATGTTACGTGCTGGAAACATACCGTGGATGAGAGAGAAAAGGCTGCCATTGGGGAAATAATCGTAGACGAGCAGGCGTTCCTCCTTAGCTTGAAAGTACGCCCTTAATGGGACCAAATTTTGGTGTCTGAGCCGTCCGATGACGTCCACGTGTCTTCGAAACTCCTCCACCCTTGGATACCTTGCGTCTTTCAGCCGTTTCACCGTCACGATAAACCCCGATTCCATCACCGCCTTGTACGTGCTCCCCACCGTACCTCTTCCCAGCGTCTCCGCCGACGCTTTCAGCAGATCCTCCAAACTGTAACTCATCTCCGGCGAGTCTCCGCCGCCAAAGAACACCAGTTTCCCCATCCCGCCACCTTCCTCGCCTTCCGGTGTAAACCCACCTCCACCGTTTTTCCCGCTACCGCTCGCTACACCTCCGCCGCCACCACCAACCCCCACCGCCGACGCTGATTCTGCTCCTTTCGCAACCACTGCCGGCGCCTTCTTGTGCTTCTTTCTTAAAAAGATCATTAACAATGCGATTAGAATACATAATAACAAAAACCCACCTACAGAACCAGCTATTATAACTATATTCCTGATTTTCCGGTGACGATGCGATTTCCCGGCGGTGGGTGTTGGATTTATATTCTCCGGGGGAAAAGACGAAGACGGGGACGGAGATAAACTGCATGGAATATTAAATGCATCACCGCATAAATCCACATTACCGGAAAACGACGTTGAATTGAATCTGACTAACACAGACGTCGCTGGGATTTGGCCGGAAAGCTGATTGCTTGACAGATTCAAATATCTCAGACCAGTCTGATTCAACGGTGGGACTTTTCCGGTGAATCTGTTGTCATCCAAGTAAAGAACATACAATCTCTGTATATTCACCACCGAATCCGGAATGACACCGGAAAGACGATTACCTGACAGCACAATTGTTTTGAGGCGGTGAAGGGTGGTGATAGATGGCGGAAACCCGCCGGAGAAGTTATTGTAAGAAAGATAGAGTGATTTTAAATTTGCTAACCCCGAAAGCTGCGGGATTTCACCCGAGATGGAGTTTTGTTTAAGACTCAACACACGAATCTGATCCAACTGATTTAGACTCTTTGAATCCAATCTGCCTCTCAAATTCAAATTCTCAAGAACAAGTTTCGACACTCTGCCATTCAAGCATTCTTTAACACCTTCCCATTTGCAGAAATCGCTTCCGTTCCATTGAAGAGAATTTGACAGATCAATCGATGATTTCAACCCTAAAAGTGCTTCTTTATCACCACTCAATGCACATTTAAACCACAAAAGAACCAAACAGAGAAAGAAAACTCCCCCATTTCGCCTCAGTCTCATCTGGTAAGATCTTGAAAGCAAAATCAAAAAATGGGTTTTTAAATTAAAGATCCATACAAAAAGACACTCACCTTTCTTCTATCGCTTTTGGCTTATAATTAATTGACAATGGGGTTTCAATAAAGGGGAAAATCACTCAAAATCTAGCTTCCTTTTGTGAGTAATGAATAGATGAATGATTGGGGAAGAAAGAGAAACAAAAAGAAGGGGGTCCTTAACAAAATTTTGCCCCCAAATTAAATGTCATAGTCAAATTCGGATTTTGACTGATCAAGTCAAAATCATTCATCTTCAAGAATAACAAAAACGCAGAGAGGCAGTAGAAGAAATCACGCAAGAATGAAAAACCACCATGGAAACTGGTTCTTGAGTTGCAGAGATGATGCACTTTACAGGTGGATCTGTATACTGTGTGTATTTGTGTGTGTGAAATATTGCAAAGACTGAAGGACAGATTGATGAGTCTACACGTGAAGTTAATCAGAGCTTTCCAACTTCAAGAAATACCATATTCTCTCTCTACGCACACACAATTTGATTAACAAAATTGGAATATAAATCTTGGGTTATTCTAATCCAAATCTTGCACTTATTTAAGGGTATTGGGCATTTAATACATTTGTTTATTGTTATTTATTATTAATAAAACAAAAGCGTAATAATTTCAAGGGAGATCTGTGAGAACAGGTGAAGAAAGTAAAGACTGTTGGAGTGTTGGTAGTAAATAGACTACACCATTAAAGTAGTTCATAAATCTTGTACCAGGATGAGCCAACCACGACAACCGTCTTCTGGTTCACAACCAGGACCAGACTGGATGTCCTAATGTGTGTTCTTATTTACTTTACTTTCACTTTTTTTTTATTTCCGATCAAGAAGACGAGAACTTAAAGTGATGGAACGGTATCTTTCGTACGCGTTTTGTGGGTATAATACGGAGACGAAAGCATGTCATACGCGTTTTGTGGGTATAATACTAGCTTTCGACTCGTGTTTATATTACTTCTATGAATGTAGTTTACATTCTTATACAATATCCCTTAATTATAAGGGGCGAAAGCAAATTCCGATTACTAACATGGAAAAAGAATATTTACGAATTGAGATTGCTAACAGGGGCGGAGCTAAGATTTAAGTATAGCGAGGATCAATCTTACTTTATTATAACAATAATGATACACATATATATAAAAGACATAAAAAGGTTTCATTATTTGTCTAGATAAATCAATTATGAAAGTTCATTTAAAGACAAGACACTTACGTGTTAGAATAAAGCTTAAGCTTTGCTAAAATCAATTATCAAAGTTTTTTCATTATTGTCAGTTTGTTTGTTATGAATTAACGTGCTAGAAGCATAATATTAACTAAAACAATAACTTGATTGTTTTATCTTGAACAAAAAATAACGATAAGAAAATCATATATACTTCGTGTGTTTGTAGTTGAATGCATCTTAGTTTCTTTGAATAGAACTCATCTATTATATTGCATGTAGAGGAAGAATCAACAATTCCTCTCTCAATGTAAAGAACCAAACTATTTTAAAGATAATCATCACGTATGCTATTACGAAGCCTTGTTTTCGTAACTTTTATCGCTGAGAAAGCTTTTAAAAAAATTTGTGAATTTCTAATGATCGCCGTGTTCCGCATGCTGGATCCTCCATAAGGCCCCACCGTCGGGTCTGAATCGCCAATTTTGAGTTTTCCCTTCGTCGTTTCTGTTTTAAGCTAAACTTGGGCTACTGATAACTTTAATAAGGGGGGTTTATTAAATATGTGCCAGACTTGTGCTTCTAAAATACTAACAATTTTGGGTTTATTGGAGGTGGCCTGACACCCTTTAGCCCCTCTTGTTTCCGCCTCTGGATGCTATAATGGGTAGACCTAATAGGTGCTACCATTCAACTTTTAACGTGGAAGTGTTAATTTTCTACTGAATATTTTAGTACTTATGTTCGATCTCTATTAGAATGTTTTATATTTCTGGACGATACATGTATGAGTTATGATCTTTTATTGAAGGCCATGAGTTTTTAAGTTATATTTTTTTTCTTGTGTTTATTCTTGCTTTGGTCCCTACACATGGTATATTTAACAAATTGTTGTATTGATGTCATTTTATTTTTATGTTCCTTTGTGTGGTCAGAGTCAGGTTTCATTGTCAAGCATTGGACCATATCATCATCAGTCTAATCATCAGTCTAACAACTCTCAAATAAAATTAGATGGAGGATTGATATGGGGTTGAGTGTAAGTACATAAGTTAGATCGAATTATCTATAGTTCAAACTAGAAACATCAAGAAAAACTTGAGAGTAACATTTGAAACAGTATGATCAGAATTATGTCACCCGTGCTACTATTTAGCCCCCCCCTTCCCTCACAAACACAAATATCAAATCAAGAATGTTACATTTTCAATGTAGCTTTTTCACTCACATATGTCAAATCAAGAGAGGTTATATAGATAGTCAAAGGGGGCTATATAGAATCACCCATTTTTAATATACATTTTTTACTCACACATGTCAAATCAAGAGAGGTTATATAGATAATCAATGAGGGAATCAATGAGGGCTATATAGCATCACCCATTATTAAATGAACTAACTTTTCTTTTTTTGATAGAGAGGGAGAAACAACAAGAACTTTCACTAGATTTTAGATAAGTATCTTTTCTTTATTATTATTGTATAACGTCGTCTTAACTTTTAAAATCTGTAAGTATGTTTTTAGAGTACTAGCATTGTATCCGCGTAATGCAGCGACAAAAAATATTTTGCGCTCGATAATTTGTCCTTTTTCAAAACAAGGTGGTGTATTTATTTTCTAAATTATCTTAGGTCAATAAAATTTCACATTGATTGGTAAAAGACAATAAGATTGTTGGCATCATAATTTTATTTTATTTAACTTATTACTCATTTAAAAAAATCACGAATGTTTATAAATTCAGACTATATGTTATCTAGATTTATTGTTATATATAATTTCTAATAATTAAGTTAAAATATTTATTATACGATAGAATATATAATATAAAAGGTTTATTATTGAATAATATCAATTATTAATTTAATTTGTATTGACTTGAATTTTTAAAAATATTAATTTTATTATAGAAAGTTTAGTTATTAAATTTATATATAATATTATCATTAACTTCACCTAATAATTACTTCATTTAATAGTTTTAACTTTCTAACTATAATTTTCATTATTTAATTAACTTTTTATAAAATAACAAGTAAGAATTTGAAAACAATAATTAATTTTTTAATATTGAAGTTTTTTTATTAAAAAAACATCCAACTTCTTTATCAAAATAAGACTTAGGCTGCGTTTAGCAGGAGAAAAATTTTCTGTTTTTCGTTTTCTATTTTTCTATGAAAAATGGTGGAGTTTTCATTTTCTGAAAAAAATAGAAAACGTGTTTAGATGAAGGGGTAGAGTTTTTCTTTTTCAGAAAAAAATGGAAAAGTTTGAAAAAGTATTAGAGTTTGAAAAAATTGAGGAGTTTGGGAAAATTTAAAAAATTGAGAGAGTTTTCTGTTTTTTTGGAAAAATATGCAAGTGAACATGTTTTTTAATTTTCAGTTTTCTTAGAAAAATTTTCTAAAAAAATAAAGAATTTTTCTGAAAATGAACGCAACCTAAATTTTTTATAAAAAAATAAAAATCACCGGCTTAACACCTACGTACAAACAAAGTCAAAGTACCAAGATTTCATTTTTACACCAAAGACCCTTTTAGTAGTAATAAAATCTGTTGACTTTTGACTTTGTGTTGGGGAATATTCTATAAGATAAGATTTCAAAAATTGATTATTCGACTAGTAAGTATACATCATAAATATTAATTAGGGATAATGCCAAAATCTTTTGTTTAGTAATGTATGAATCATTTGGTAACGATTATTCTATTTAAATATAAAAACGGTTATTTTTATGTCTGTGAAAACACTTATAGGATGTGACGTTTATTTTATTTAAATCTAAAAACGGTTATTTCTATCATAAATAGGTGGTTACTCATCAGCTCATTATTAATTTCAAACACTTATAGGATGTGACGATGGGTCAAACGACAACACTCAACTGAACAATTACTCAACCAAACAAATGCTCAGTTAAACACAAACCAACCAAGCAAATGCTTAACCAAGTAAACATACAGAGTCAGCTCAGCACTCACTCACCATGTTGATCAAGCACTTAACTCATTAGTTTAGCACATAGGACCTTGTTGAGACCGCCACCAGGGGAGCAACCCCATCGACCCCCTCTTTTTTTGGGTGTAGGACTATAGCTAAAACCTGAACGAGTATGCAAATTTAGCCAAATCCTTATATTACACCAGAATAATTTTTAAACGAGATAACTACATTAAAATGTACCGAAGTTTGACTATTTTATAACTACATTAAATTTTTAATCAACTTTAAATGTTCACGTTTTGTATGTAATTAACTATGAAAAGCTGAAAATTCGATACTTTTAATGTAGTTATTTATTTCTAAACTAGATGAAAAAACTCTTATATTCTAGGGCAAATTGTCAAAAAATGTAATCTAAATATCAAAATTTGTCAATAAAGATAACGTCTAATTTTTTTTGCCGAGAAAGGATTATAAATTTCAATTTGTAACAAAAAAGGGTATAATGCGTGAAATTTATACCTTTTTTTTGTTACTAATTGAAATTTATAATCCTTTCCGGGTCAAAAAAATTGGACATTACCTTTATTGACAATTTTCAATATTTAGGTTACCTTTCTTGACAATTTTCTTTTAAATAAGTGGTAATCCGTATCAACGTGCTACACACTAGATGTCATAATACTGCTAAAACAAGATTTTGTAAATCTGAAAAGTTTTCTTTTGTAAATTAGGTATGAAAAGGATGTGACGGAACTTTAAGATCCAAAATTTAAAATACGAAGAGAATTTATTGCACTAAAACAAGAATTTATTGCACTAAAACTATATAAAGTATGTTAGTAAGTAACTACTATATGTTGAGTGGTGTGTGAAAATATGATGCAACGGTGTTGTGGGAGAGGTGGGGAGTGACCATAACCACTCTTCTTACTATAAAGAAATATTGTGGAATGACCACAGGATGGTCTACGCGATACTGAGAGTGGTCATGGTGGTCACCGCCTACCATAGCACCATTCCCACTATACGGTTATCTAATCTTTTTACTCTCATCACTTAACAATGTAGTGGACACTACCCACCACTATCTATCACACCAAATCTTAGAATTCACATACTACCAAACTAACAATAAAAAAATAAAAAGTAAAAAAACAAAGAAACTGATAGCGGCCAACACAACTCTTACCACACTGCCATCTTCTAAATGAAGATCTTCACGTCATACTCCTACTATTGTGTGATAGAACGGCAGGCTCTCCATGCGGCGAAGCATCCCATAACACCCCACATAACCTTGACTACAACCATTCTCATACTAACATCACATGGTCGGTGTGGGCGTGGTGCAAAGAACGCCTATAAAGACGAGTACTATAATTTTTTATTTTTGACTGTCTGACAAAGGTTGTATTATTTTTTACCATTGACAAACGGTTGTATTATCCTTTGGTTTGTAACTTTGAACATATTAGAAATACCACACTGTCGTACATGCCACTCACACCATTGTTCTCTTCTCTTTACAAACACACCATCTTCTCTTCAAATTTCATCTTCATCTTATCTTCAAATTTTATCTATCTCTTCTCTTCAAACTTTAAACTTTATAAAATCATGAAGAATTTCAATTAGTTTGGTAACTCATCATCATCGTCTAGGAACGTGTCAAATTAACTGAAGATATCTGTAAACCGACAATCTCAATCCCAAAATCTTTTTGCAAAAATTGGAAGTCGTTACCTATTACTAATGCCACAAATGCTAAAATGATCTCAACCACAATCACAACATTTTCAACTCCAGTTTCAACCATAGCTGCAATAAAATCTACCTCATTTACAACAATAATTTCAACAATTATATTATCAACAACTACCCGCACCACAACACCACTCGATAAAAGGCAAACTATGTTCAATCATAAAAGATGATAAATGAACTATATTTTTTGATCGTATATCACGTCAAAAGTTCCATGTACATGGAACTTTTAGCTTTCAATGATTTTTCTTTATGTATCTTTCACCTAATTAATGTAGTTTTTGAATATTAATATACATACTCTCTCTCTCTCTATGGATTTTTAATTGATCTAATCTTTTATTTATATATCATGTTCCAATAAATATGTAATTAATAAGTTGTCGAGTCTCAAAATTTGATGTGGTAGCAGCGATAATTTTATGAGTGTAATGACTGATGAGAGTGAATACGCTCGTCACTTTTAAGGACTTGATTATCAAATTCAAAATATGCTTAAACCTCTCATGATTTCATTCATCTCTGTCAACTATATTTTGTAGAGTATAACCTTGTACTCGAAACATGTTAAGATTAATGGCAATCCATAAAATGTGCTTTAACGAGGTAATCATACCCCGCGCGTTGCAGCGGGAGTTTAAAACATTCGTGTAGTAAAAGTGTAATTCGACTTATATAAATAAAGTGATTCCATATATTACAACAAAAAGGAAATATTGTATCATTTTTTTAGTATTCATACTTTGCTATACAATCTAACATTGTAAATAGATGAAATCTATCTGTTAATTAACCATATTTGATTTCTTATGTGACGTGTAGTAAAAGTGTAATTCGACTTATATAAATAAAGTGA
>JAUEJL010061730.1:0-18303 GCA_032274825.1 Drosophyllum lusitanicum | reverse complement strand
CATGAGGTGGTTACTTATCCATTTAACACTTATACATGCATACGTACATACTTTCATGCATACATACATATATATTAATTAATTCAATCCATTAATTTAATTATCAATTAATAACAACTTAATATAATCACGTAATAAATTTAAAACACACATAATTACTTATCGTTTTACCCGCTATCTACTAGTCCGGGTTTGCGGGTGTTACATCAATTAACTACAATATAGTTTTTAATTGCATATTAAAAAACTTACCAATATCTAGGTTAAAAATACAAAAAAAATTGATATAGAATGACCGCATTTAAACCAAATTTGATAGTGTATTAGAATAATCATTTTCACACCTGTTTGAAACCATTACTAGGTTGCACATACATTTCACACAATTATCTTAATCCTTATAATGAAGTTTGCATTATGAGAGCCAAATTGTAAGCCTATGTTAAGAGTTATTTTTAATATTGATGTTTAAAAGTTATCATTTTCAACCATTGCTTATGTGTATATTTTCCATTTGATGTTTGCATTTTCAGTACAAAGATGCTAAAAAAGGTGTAAAGTTATCATTTTCATAAGTAATTGATATTAGCTTATCATTTTCATCAATGATTGCTGATGCAATCCCACTGTGTGGGTTACATAGTACCATTTTTATCTATGTTGCAAAGCAATCACTTTGTTGGGGTTATCATTTGCACCAATATTTTGAATTACTTATGAAGATGATTTGCATTTTCTGTGACAAGAGTCTAATGACTAATATAGAGTTATCATCTTGGACATCTAATGTGTAAGAATTATCATTTTAAGCAATAACTAGTTTACAGTTATCATTTTCATCAATGTTTGCATAACATTCATTGTGTGGGGGATATAATTTGGACCAATGATACGAATTATTTATGAAGATGTTTGCATTTTCGGTACAAAGATGCTAAAAAGGTGTAACATTATCATTTCCATAAGTAACTAATGTTAGCTTATCATTTTCATCATTTTCAGTACCAACCTCACTCACCCCGCTATGCTTCTCAGAATGCAAAACATTCAAATCACTAATGACTAATTAATAGAGGTATTTTGGTCAAACGAGAACTGTTTTTCGTACGAGAACTGTTTCTAATATCATTAATTTATGACTAATTAGTAGAGATATTTTGGTCATTTATATATTTTCCCAACCATGAATTGTGTCTGGGTGAGCCATCATTAATGTATGATGCTAGATTTGTCCAAAATACCCCTCATTAATGCGTCATTAATGAGTTAATTATTAGTCATTAATGAGCCAATCATTAGCCGTAAAAATTATTAGCCATTGATTTATTTTAATCAAAGGCCAAGATTGGTTTTCACAGTTCTCGTATAAAAAACAGTTCTCGTTTGAACCCTCCTATATATATATATATATATATATATATAATTAATACTTTGTCTCGTGTTAATTTTCCCATGTGTTTTGCTTTTATCAAATTTTCTTCTTTATTTTATCATTTCATAGTTTAATTAATTGTAATCTTGAGGAATGAAGGTGTGAAAACGTACTCCAATGATAAAGATTTTTTACTTTTGCAGTCTTTCTTTACACCGACCCACCTACAAACACCACTCTCACCATCCTTATTAATCCTCTCCATCACTCAGCTTAGGTGTGGCACCCCCAAGTGGTGAGATCTATATATGTAAGTTGACTTAGTAAGACTCGTCTTCAGAGGGAAAGAATATAAATAAATAAAATCATAAAGTTATTGTTAACCATGAGGTCCATGACATTAAAGGCATTATGTGTGGGGTGCAACCTCGACAAGCTAGGTTGGAGCCCATACCCGTCTCTTGCCTACACGTACCATATTTGATGTGCTTGTTTCAAGTTTCCCTGTATCTTTTATCTCCGGCTTCTCTTAAAGACTCTTTTTCTTTTAGTTTCCTGTAGGTCTATCCATGTTAAATATAAAGTTATTATTATTTTTATTAACTAACAAAAATATGAATATTAACTTGTTTGTACCGTACGTACGTCAACCATGCATGTTGGACATATTCATTTAATTAGTTACGTTGTGATTATTATATTTATATAAATATCAAACAAAGCTAGTAACACAAAGTTATGGAATAAACCGTCGTAAAATAATTAATTCTAGCGAAAACTAGCTAGAAAGCAAATTAATAGAAGCAGTTTTGTAATATGATAAAAGATATATGAGAAATGATCAAAAGTACTATATTGTATCCATCGATGTTTATTAATTAATTACAACGGTCAGCGCGCGGTAGTTAATTAATTATGTTGGAACAAGATTACATTTACATGGGGAATTAAAAAAAAGGGTTAATTTCATATATACCCTTATTAAACATCAAAATATCTTATTTGTCCAGCTTAACTTATAAATATCCTATATACCATTCTTAAGCTTTTAAAATATCTTATTTGTCCAAGTTATCTTATAAATATTTTGATGTTTAATAAGGGTATATATGAAATTAAAAACAAAAAAAACACAAATTAAGGGGTAGGTATTAATTAATTACTTAATTAGCTAGCTAGCTAGCTAGTGTAGGTGATTAACTGATTATGCATGTACGTGTCACATTGAAAATATTAAGAGGTCGTCGTATAACAACGGATGATTCGATGAAAGTTGACAAATTTAGTTGTTGGGTGAGGCCGGGTGGGATCTGGTGCCGACCGTATTCGGCCCAATCTAATCTAGGGTTTAACATTATACATAATTTATTTATACAACACATCAGTCTTCACGCCTAGAAATTAAGTTCAAAATAAATGAAAAAAATTTAATACTCGATCTATCAAATGGTTACAATCATACTATTTTTTATTTTTTTTACATTTAAAGATGAGTTTTTTAAGTTCTTTTTTTTTTATAAAATTCGGTTTATTCTATTGAAACCGAAACTGTAACCAAAGTAAATTTGGTTTCGGTACGGTTGGTCCACTTGAAAACGGTTTTAATTCGGTTGCAGTTTTAATTAAAAAGAGTAACAAAAACTTAATAAACCGAACCATTTAAAGGTTAAATCCAAAACACCAAAAACCAAACCATTGTTAACACAACTATATCGGGGTTGTTTGATTGTAGGTAAAAGTTGTAGAAATTAAATTAAAATACACTGCTAAAACTGTTCCCCCCCCCTATAATTGTTACGAAATCTCGTAAGAATACAATAAACTTTATTTTGCGATCATAATTTGTGTTTTAGATTATTATGCAATCATAATTTGTAATTAAAAAAAAGTTATTTTATCTTTATTTCCCGTGGGATTGACACCCCAATATTTACTCTATCTAAGCTATCTCCTAATGGTACACTACACGATGTAATGAGTTACTAAAGTTCTAGTATATGTCATTTTCTTTTAGTATTTATGCATGATTTGGAATTTTAGTATATCAAACTTGTAGCTGATTTTTTTATGTTTAATTTTTCACGATCAAATAGACAATACAACAAACATGGCTTCATAGGATGCTTATTTTCATTCTAACAATCACTTAATATGATACTTAACTTTATAAGACTAAGTATATAAACAACGTTTTTATATGAGAGGTTCTATATCTTAATAGTTGTGAAATCATTGGTGAGGACGACCTTGTGGGTTGCTATTACAGTTTAGGAAGTGATTATAAGTGATGTTTTATATGAGAGGTTATATATTCTCCTACATTGTATTTCTCCTTGTCTTCCTACTCACAAGATCAAGACATGTATTAATATCAAAAGAGAACATGAAGAAAGATAATTAGTGGATTTCACAAGTCATCTTTAATAAGTAGGAAGATTATATAAGAAAATTTAGTAGGAGGAAATATAATTTTACTGCTCTTATTAATGACAATCAGGTGATTTTATTCGATTTTGAGTTAATTGTAACGTATATTGCTAAGAAAACGAATGTTTAGACCACGAAGATTTGGCTTGGCGAAAATTAATTTAAAAGTTAATTACATAAATAGTTCATGTGTTTGGCATGGAATTTCAATTTTAGTCATTTGATTTTAAAAAATACGAAAATAATCATTGTGCTTATCACTTTGTTTTACTTTTGACCATTTACACCAACTTCAATTAATTTTGACCGTTAGTTAAATGGTATTTTAGTTATTTTCAAACTTATCCTTACCATCAAACAAGTTTTACTTATTATCATTGTTACCAAACATGTTTTATGTTCTCTTCCAACCTTGTTACCATACATAATTTTTCTAATTTTCATTGCTTAGCACCTCCACCTGACTTTGTCAAACCTCACTTTTTCTCCATCTCTCATTTGGCCTCTCTCTAACCGGTAAGAACTCCACCACCACCTTCATTCTCTGGTAAGCACGCTACAACCACCTCCGTGGCTGACGTGGACGATTTGTAGCAGATCTAAGATTTGAGATCTGTTTATGTGTAACCATTGGTAAGAACGCCATCAGTAAGATCTGAGACCTGTTTGTAGCAGATCTGTCACCTCTGGTTAGAAGTTAAAACCCACCACCATCTCCGGTCTCCTTAGCCGACGCCGTTACAACTCATAGTTAAACCCCACAAACTTGCATGGTATCAAAACCAAGTCCACACGTGGTTGGCCAAATGACCACACATGTTTCATATAACCCATAAGTATGCATCTGTTAGATGCAAAAAAACGTCACACATAAAGAGACGTGTTAAGTATTGTTCTACATTGAACGAGTGTTGCTTTATAATTTTATTATTTGTATTCATAATTACTTGAAGTTCTCGCTTTCTTAAATACATGTATTCTGAAGGAAGTGACGAAGTGTTTCCTCTAAACATTTAATAATGCATCATTTTTTATTTAATATGTTTGAATGGAAAGAATAACCCCCAAGTTCAACAAGAAAAAAAAAGATTAGGGTGAAATAAAATGTATTGTCTTAGTCGATACACCATCGAAAAGTATCGTGACTTATAAGTAAAAAAAATGTTAGCTGTAATATAAAAAAATTGATTTGTATGTAATAAAAATGATTCTTTTACATAAAAAATTGATTACTACAAATAAGATACTAACATCCTTGCGGTAAATATAATACAAGTTAATAAAAAAAATACAATTATAATGAATAAAATAGTTTAGGTGACAGTGTGATAAATGACGGGTCGATTAAGAGAAAATTGATAGAGCATAAATATTTATAGAAAAATTAGAAAACTGTAATGTAATTGAAATGAAAATAAAGATGTGTTATAAATTATAATACATTTATATGCACCTAATGCATTAATGTTGAGTAATAAAAGTAGATGATGATAAAAGATGATGACGCTAAGCATGTGATTTTTACATTAAAATTAACAACTGTATGAAAATAATCTAGCTTATATGGCAGATTAGAATATCCATTGGTATTTTTTTAATTAAATATTAAGTTATACATGTAATTAATTTGTATACTACAATTTATTTTTGTAGTGAAAAAAAATTTAAAACTATTTTTTTAAAATTTTGACGTATTCTCATAAATTTTATATCGAAAAGTAGATAAAAATGAGACCGTTAAAAATGTGTAGAGTTGTAAATTCGATGAATCGTTCGGTGGAAAATTCGTTTATGTTTGTTTATTTAAAAAATGAACGAACATAAACAAATTTTGTTCGTTTAGTTAATAAAGGAACAAACATGAAAAAATTTGTTCGTTTAGTTAAACGAACGAACATGGACAAAGGTCTCATTCGTTCTTTTACGTTCGTCTATCCGTTTGTTTATGTTCATTTACATAGTGTTTATTTGTGTTTAATAATGTTTGAGTTGCGTTACTGTGTGTATGTGTGTGGGTGTTCCTTCGTTATGTTCGTCTGATCATTTAAACGAACGAACAATTATGTACACAAGCTAACCAATCTTCTAAACGACCAAACAAAAAAAACATGTTTGTTTATTGTTTGTGTTCTGTTATTTGTTCGGTTAAAATTAAAAGAACGAAAATAAACAATTGTTCGGCTAAAATAAATGAACGAACACAAATAATCCTCATCCGTGTTCCTTAAATCGTTTACAACTCTAAAAATATAAAATATATAATAGTTTTTACACCAATCATTATATAGTTTTAGTTATAAAACATATTTAGAAAAACTTATACAATTAATTACATTCTGATTTAATTTTATATTATAAAACATAAAATTTTAAAATACTTGGTATGAAGTTTCAAATCACCTTCCTTCCTTACAATTTCAATTCAATTAGAAAATAATAATCAAATTTCATTTTATTGACTTGAAAGTCAAAATTCATTATATTTTATTGTAGAAAATAGATTAGTTTCTTCATTAAAAAATCATCCAGTTTTTATGGGTATAAGAAATTAAGAATAGTGAAACTAACTACGAAAGTCGAAACAATCTTTTTGTTTAATATCCTCTTATGGAAAAAGGAATAACTTGTTCTTTTTATGTTTCCCTCAAACTTTCGCCACTTTTCACTTTTGACCAATATTTTTAATTTTTCACGGCTTAAGTCATTAGCACGTGACATCTCTCTCATTGACTCATTTTATATATTCTAACAAGAAGTGAAAATTGTTAGCTTTGGAACTGAAGTTTTATAATTTTGTTCATAACTTTAATAGATTTAAACATTTAGCAAATCTATTAAATTTTCTATGAAGTGCTAGCAGGTTCATACCAAAGTTATTAGTTAAATTTATGAATTTTTAACTTTGAAGCTTGAGAAGTTATAAAGTTAATGATCGATATCAAAGTGAATATAAAATGATTTAAGAGAGAAATATGATATATCTTTTTACTATTTTCTCTTACTCATCAACGATGATAATATATATATAAAAGTAAAATTAACAAGAATTAACTGAACTAATATATTACGATTTCAATTGTTCACGTCAATTACATGTATAGCAAACACCCAATTACAACCGAAAAGAAACAAAAAAAGAGCGAAATCGAAAAGAAAAGAAAAGTTAATTATGTACCAGAAGAAGAAGAAGAAGGGGTGATCTTGATGACGAGACCTGGGAAAACATCGTCCGGGTCATGGATATGCGGGTTTTTCTCTACTATAAACGGGTCGCCACACTTGTCGCTTATGGTGTGAAGTGTTTCTCCCTCTCCGACCACGTATATCTCGTTGCATGGCCGTCTATTTAACACCGGCAGCCTGTTTCCTCCTCCCCCTACGACGGCGGCGGCGGCGGCGGTGGTGGTAATTAGGGAATAACCGTAATCATCTCTGAAAGCACCGGTCAGCATCAGGGCTACTATTGCAATTGCGCAGTAAAAAGAAAGCGCATCTGCTATGGCTATTGTTGTTTCTACCGATTTAGCTTTCATGAATTCACCCATCGATCTTTATTTACACACACGAAACACCTGCATAGGGGTTTTTGGAAATAATCAAATATTGATCGAATTCTCAAGTTGCTTTATACACGCGCCCACACGCACGAAGGGAGTGGAGTCGTGGGAAATTGGGAATGCTTCGTGGCGTGATGGTTAAGGGTGATCGAAGTTTGGCCGGTTGGAGTCGCTCTATAAAGACTCTAGAACCGGCAACGGCTTAAACCGTTTCTATTTCTTAGTATATTTGTTTGAGTACACGATATAATATGTATCACATTGAACTCATTACAAAATAAACGTAAAATTCTTTATACAAAAGCAAACAATGATAACTATTAAATTTTTTATGTATATACAACAATATTTTTCTTATCGAAGGTAGTTTGTATAACATAAAACAAATGGGTAAGATTTTAGAAAGAATATCTTTCTAGTCGAGTACACGAAGTACGGTTGTAATTTTTTTGTGTGACAAAATTACTTTTATTTTTAATGCAAAATAACATAAAAACAATAAATTTTTAAATATATTAAAAGACGGTAGCAAAAAGTGATATAAATAGTAGATGTATCGCATATCAATATTTTAAAGACTCGGATATGTTTTCATTATTCTCTCTGAACACGTGATCTCCCTTGATCATACATTTAAAACACACACACACACACACATACATATATAGGGGTTTCAAATAACAACTGTTTCTCGTACGAGAATTAAGAGAACCAATCTTAGCCCTTGATTAAAATTACTCAATGACTAAGAATTTTTGGCGACTTATTAATGACGTATTAATGAGGGGTATATGTAACACCCAGATTTCAGTACAAATTTAAACTTTTCAAAACTCGTTTTAAAACATGGTTTATATAAAATCTTTTAACTAAAGCGGAAGCATCATAAACCTGTAGTAACTTTAAACTTCTTTTAAATATCCTTGCAAATTTAAATACATTATTCAATCATGAACTTGTCATTCATCATTATAATCCCAAACTTTGTTGTTACAAAAGTCAATCTCATGACCATCAACAAATAGATAGGAAATCCAGAAATTACCATATAGCTTAAGCAAGCCCAAAGCTTCTACTCGCCTCACAAAGGTCACTAGTCTACCTGCAAATACAAAATATTTATACACTTGTTAGCTATAATAAATATAGCTAGTGAGTATCACCAAAAGCATTTATCTTATAAAAAACCAAGTCACCGTCTTTTGAAAACATAAGTTTGGCAATAAACATATCATACTAAAATCCACATAAGAGCACATAAGGATGTGGGTTTGTCCATTGAGTCACGGTATCTCTATGTGGTAGCTAGCCACGGTCAACGCGTGCCCATATGGGGGATAACCACATTTTCCCGTCAAGGTGGGGGAGCACGAAGCATTCCACCATACAACGGTTGTCAGGAGTGAATGACTTGTTCCCCAAGTCCATTCGTGTGTACACTGGTTCGGTTCGCTCGTCAGCTTCATGAACCACGCGGTCATAATTTGTACTATCATCCCCCTCCACCAATTGCAACATCCCTCAATGATACCACACGCGTGTCCCTTGGTTCAGTTAGCCGCAGCTTTTTGAACCACGCACACACCCATAGTGGTCAAAACACAATTGGATGTGCGATTGAAACAATACTAGTCCGGACCATAACTCATACCACAAGGGTCACATAAGCACATGCCATAAAAACCAAGTAATTCAAGCACTTATAAGCTCAACAATAAGTAATTGGATATCAATATACCTATACATCATAAGCACACAACTCAATAAACAATATTCTCAATTGGCATGTCAATGTCCATATCACACACTAGGTATAAACATAATTCATCATCTCAAGATCACATGAGATAATACAAGATCATAGCTCACTCCTATATGGAGTATCATGTCTCAAGGAATTATCAAGTACAAACGTGTCATTAACATAGATCTTCTCCTAAGGGGAGCATTGGCCTCATTTGTTTTCCGTAATGATGTTCTTCAACATAAAAGATTACACAAGTTCCATATCCTTTGACTCAAAAAGTTTTGTGAATCAAAATGCCAAACATATAAAAACATAACTATGATGACTTATAATCTTTTACAAAAGCTAAGTATCTGCAGGGTGTACTTACATGAAGAAGTGATAAGGATCACTTCTTATCGAAACCAATGCTATAACGCTTGATCAATAGTCTTATAATCACGAAACATAAGGTCAACTTGAATAAGTTAACAAAAGACAAGACTTCTTAAGAGTATAGGCTTAATTCTATACTTAGACACTCTATCGGGCCTTAAAAGACTACATTTTAATCTTCTATAATCATAAGAATCAATCCCAAATCAAATACAACGTCAAAGGGGATCAAAATAATATTTTTCGAGCTTTCAGGGCATCTCGCGCCGGGAGAAAAACTTTGGAAAAATGCAATATGCAGCACCACCGAGATCGCGCCGCGATGCAGGGGGTCACACCGCGATCTCCTGTATACAGTAACTGTTTGTTGTTTTCTTGTTGCGGATTTGACCAAATCCATTTCCTTTCAAATAAGAACTTCTTTAGAACAAACAAAAGTCTCAAAACACTACAAAACAACTCAAACAACACCCTTTAACAAATCTTTGATGATCCAAACCCTAATTTCACCATTTTTCCCAAAAATGACCCATTTAGTAACATCAACCCAAATATCAACAATAAATCACTAAATACATCATGAATTGCTAAAATCAAGCACAAATCAAAGTTAAAACTTACTTGTAATCACCAACCCAACTTGTTTACTCCTTTCTTGCTCAAAGACCAAACTTGATTGTTAGAATAGGTGTTAAAAACACAGTATATGGCCTAAACACACCTCAAGCTACAAAGTATTCTTGATTTCTTCCTCTATCTTTGATTTTCTCTTCCTCTCTCTCTCTCTCAATCGACTTGTGTGGTTGGGTATGAAGACTCAATGGAGTCAAATTGGTAAATAGGATATTTATATTCAATTTTTCTATTTCAGCCCTTCAAGTTTCCTATACTTGCATTTGACCACAAGTTTCTATCTATCCCATACCCAATAAGAATATATATACATATATAACCAAGACACTTGCTATCATAGTAATAATAACAATAATAATTAAGCACATAAACAATTAATACACATAAAACATCCGTATATTGATATTTTAAAGATTCGGATATTACAGTATATTGGGAAAATCAAGTATCGCAAATTAATGACATCTCACCATGATGCAATTCACGGTTGAGTAAATATAATAATGACCAAAATACCCCTATTAATAAGTCATTAATTGTGTTAAAAACAGTTCTTGTATGAAAAATAATTTTCAGATAAACTTTTTCATATATATACATACATACATACATATATACACACTCATCAAATCTCAACTTTATGCTTTTGATTGGTGGAGTTATAATTAGGATTATAAAGGGACCAAACATTCTAAGGATTCGACAAACACATTTTGAATTGTCAGGTTAGAACATCCGTAGCACACTTAAATGGTTGCCCAATCCAACTTTTATATCAAGTGGATCCATCCATACACCTGACCTGATATCGTTTGTCCAAAAAGAAAAAAAGTAGGTTTTTAGTAGTAGTTCATGAGACCTCGAATTCCCCATCACACTCCCGCTTCCTGACTCAAAAGTTAGTATATCTTAACTCAAACTTACCTCCGTTTTTTATTTTATTTTATTATATATACCAAGAGAGAAATAAAAAACGGGAAGAGTAAAAAAAGAAGAGGAGAGAGGGAAGCCACTAGGTTGGGGAACTCAATTGGTGAAGCTGAACGGGCTTGAGAGTGGGGAGTTGTAACATCCTCGATTGGGCCTAGTCGTAATTGATGGATGCGCGTATGTAAATTAATGGAATATGTATATTTTAGTTGTAATGTGATTTAGATAACTAAATGAGTTAGTAAAGTATATGTATATTTCTTAGTTGATTGAAAGAAATATATATAATTAGAGTTAATTGTATTTGTGTATATTTTGAAGTAAAAGAAAATCAGAGGCGGTTCCGTCTTTTAAATACTCAAAGTTCGAAATGGAAGTCAAACAAAGTAAAAACACACATAAAAACACACTCTTTCTCTCTCTCTAAGTTCTTGAAGAAGCTTTGGAAGATCTTGTGTTGTTTGAATCAAAAGAAGGTTAGTATGATGTTTGTTTTGAAGTTTAAGCATGTTTGAAGTTAGATGTGATTAGTTAAGGCTGGAACTCATGTTGGAGTGGAGAACTCCATTGCTGAACAAATAAAGCTTACTTTAAAAGTGGGTTTTGTTTGTTTGATGGTTTTAATTGGAGTTGATGAGTTTATGATGTTTGTGTAGACGTTATATGAAGTTTAAAGGTGTTTTGGAAGTGATTTTCACAAGTTTATGAATCTGGAAATAAGTTGCTTTAAAAATAAGTCGGCTGGATGATGAACAAAAAGAAGATGAAGTGCAGGTCGGCACGCGACGTGACGCATCGGGTAAGGGGACGCGACGCGTTCCCGATAGTACGTGCGACTTTCATGTTCATCCGACTTTGTACCCATCCGACTTTCATTAGTCCGACTGTCACGTGGTTGGTCCGACTATCGCACGGATGATCCGACTATCGCATGTGTGGTCCGACTTTTGGTGATCCGATTTTCACCATCCGACCTTTGGGTCGCGACGCGACGCGTCCGGTGAAAATCAGAAAAGGCCAATTTTTGATATTAAGTGTTTTAAAGACATATGTAGTACTGACTCATGTGAGGTTATTCTAAGATGTTATTAAGCACTAGGAGGTTCTTGTACGTGTTCTAGTAATAGAACCACGTGTGTGCAAACGCTTAACGTAAATAATGATGTTTTTAGGTGAACTTGTCGAGTTAGCTGAATCGGAGCAAAGTAATCTGTTAGTTGTAAACTCCTCAGGTGAGTACCGGCTTTCATAAGTCTCAATAGATGGAGACTTTCTTGCTAATTGATTATGTACGATAGTATAATGTATATTATAGTTTCTATTGCAGGTATGCTTAAGAATGGAGGTGTAAGTTTTACTATGTTGTTATAATATGATATGCCATGCTTAATACTTGTAGATCATGTGTTAAGTGTATGCCAGCGGATCAAGATTCGAGCCGCCTAGTTAACATTGATGATATGTATGATGATGAATGAATGAAAGAATGAATGAATGAATGAAATTGCATGCAAATTGATTGATCCAGATGGGATCATATGTATGTGTGTATGTGCATGGTCCGCAGACTGCTAGTGGATTAAGGTCAGCCGGTTGTAGCTGAACCCCACTAGTAAGTTGAGGTCAGCCGGTTGTAGCTGGGTTCCAGAGGGCCTTATAGGTCATAATTGGAATCAACGGAGACTCGGGGGCCTACCGGGTCTAGGTTCTATAGAACCACCGTTCCTTAACACCAGAGGGGAAATCATCCGGTTGTATCTGGATTTCCGGAGGAGCTGATGGCTCCAAAACGATGTTTGGTGGACTACTTTATGCTCCCCCACCAGCGCGATTGGTTGTGTCTGATTCCCCGGTCTGGGTCGTTGAGAGGGATTAGCTATCCTGCAAGACATGACTACTACTGATCTTGTCAGCACACCGCAATGTGATAAGATAGCATTGATTCCTTACTCCTGTGTTATATGACTCGCTTTATTGATGCTTGTGATAAGTTAGTACTCACTAGCTATTTTGTATAGCTAATTTTGCTATGTTGACAATTTTTACACGTAAAGATTAGGCGGCCTGGTGAGCGGGGTTGCCTGTTGCTGGGAGAATGTACTTTTGGGATGGAACACTTATTGTATGTAATTATATGTTGCTTATGGTCGGTTGTTGTGTTAGGTAACACCAAAGAAGATGTTTAAGAATGATGTGTTGTAAATATCTGATGTAATCTTTTGAAATTAAACTCCGCTGCATAAATTAGTAGTTTATGATTTTGAAAGGGACCCACGCATATTAAAAACTTGAATTTTCAGTAAATTCACTGTTTTCCAAGCGGTGTTACAATTAGGTATCAGAGCCTAAGTTTGAGGGAATTTGGTACTTGAAGGAGTATTTAGTCTCAAACTCGGGCCCGACCATAATTAAGTGTTCCTTATGGGGGTTGAGCGTGAGTGTTACATGAATGTTACTTGTTGTAAGCTAGCTTGTTGAGTTGATAAGTAAGTATAGTAGAGTATTAAATACTCTTCTCTGTTGTATAGAAAGTTGAGAAAAGATGTATGCTAAGCACGGTAATGCCGAACAAGCTCTGAAAGAGATGGAAGATGAGGCTTCACATATACCTCATCAAGCTGGGGATGAACATTCTCAGCACCATTCTGATGGTGGGAGACCTATACCAGAACAAGAGGCGTATATAAAGCACCTAGAGGAAGAGCTTCGTTTAGCAAAAGAGCTCTTGTTGCAAACCACGATAGGCAAAACACGGAAGACTTGTTCAGTCAAGAACTTTTTATCGTGCAAGCCTCCGATGTTTGAGGGGAGTGATAACCCCACAGTTACTATGCAGTGGCTCCGTGAAATGGAGCAAAAGTTTGAATCGTGTGAGTGTGAACCGGAGTATTGCGTGAAATATGCAGTACGTATGTTGAAAGGCAGTGCCATCTTTTGGTGGGATACGGTAAAAGCCTCTGTTAATAAGGAGGTGCTGAGTGCACTGTCTTGGGAGCAATTCTCTGAAAAGTTGTTGAAGAAATACTGTACTGAGTACGACATGGAAAGAATGGAGAGGGAATTTAATAATCTCCAGAAAGGAGATAAGTCGATGGAGGATCTCATCACTTCTTTTACTGATAAGATGAGGTTCGTTCAATATTTGATACCTGATGAGAACGCTAAGATAAGAAGGTTTGTGGGAACCTTGCCATTGGAGTTTCGCGCCAATGTGTGAGCAGCTGTGAGTCTGGATCGGACATTTGAAGTTGCCTGACAAATGGAAGGAGATCGTATCCAGTGCAAGAGCAAATCTGCCAGTGGGGGTTATAAGAGGAAGTTTCAACCATCTAATAAATCGGGTCCTTCCAAAGGACAAACCTCTACAGGTGGAAAGACTGATACTTTCAAGAAACCGAGACCTGACACTCCTTGGTGTTCTCAGTGTCGTACTTACCATTCTGGTGAGTGTACAAATGCTACCAGGAGGTGTTGGAGATGTGCGCAGAAGGGTCATGCTAGTACCGAATATAGGTACAAGGAAGATGTTTGTTATCGGTACCACAAGCCCGGGCACAGGATGGTTGATTGCCCGGAGAGGCAAAGTGCTGGAAGAAGAGTGTCTTCTAGGGGCCAGAAGAAAGAATATGCGCCTCGCGCGAAAGGGAGGGCATTCCAGATGAAGGCAGAAGAGGCGAAAGCAGCGGGGGATGTCATCACGGGTACATTCCTTATTAACTATACCCCTGCATGTGTGTTATTTGACTCGGGAGCTACTTAATCCTTTGTCTCTATGTCTTGTTGCAAGAAGTTGCAATTGCCTGTCTCTACATTGATTAATCCACTTAGAGTTAAGGTTGCTAGTGGTAAGATAGTCTCTGTTGTAGAGAAAGTTCCTGTGGATGTTATTGATGTTGAGGGAAGTAGTTTCCCTATCTCCTTTTTCGTTATGCCTATTGCTGGCTTTGATGCGGTGATTGGGATTGATTGTCTCAGCAGTCGAAATGCTAAGATTCTCTGTTCGAAGAAGATGATTAAGATTCCTCACTTTGATCGATCTTATGCTGTAGCTCGAGGAGAGAGACAGGAGTCTGATATTCCTTTCATCTCTGTTATTAAAGCTCAGAAGTCTGTTTCGAAAGGTTGTATCTCTTACTTAGCATGTGTTATTGATGCCAAGATGGAGAAACGACCAGTCCAAGACATCAGTGTAGTGTCTGATTACCCTGATGTGTTTCCTGAAGAATTGCCTGGTTTACCTCCGGTTAGAGATGTCGAATATAAGATTGAACTTGTTCCCGGAGCTACTCTAGTGGCTAGAGCTCTGTATCGTCTTGCTCTTTCTGAAATTTGTGAAATGATGACTCAAATTCACGAGTTGCTTGACAAAGGTTTCATTTTTCCGAGTTCCTCGTCATGGGGAGCTCCCGTGTAGTTTATCAAGAAGAAGGATGGAACGATGCGTATGTGTATATATTACAGGGAGCTTAACAAGCGAACCTTAAAGAATAAATATCCTCTTCCTCTAATAGATGACCTTTTCGATCAATTGCAAGGAGCTACGTATTTCTCTAAAATTGATCTTCGGTCGTGTTACCATCAAGTGCGAGTTCATGAAAAAGATATTCCGAAGACTGCTTGGTCATTATGAATTTTTGGTTATGCCGTTCGGCATAACCAATGCCCCTGCCATCTTCATGGATCTAATGAATCGTGTTTGTCGTTCATTTATTGATAGATCCGTGATTGTTTTTATTGATGATATTCTTGTTTACTCTAAGACTGAAGCTGATCATGAGCTGCATCTTCATCAAGTTCTCGAAACCCTTAAACGGGAGCAGTTGTATGCTAAGCTTTCCAAGTGTGAGTTCTGGCATAGGGAAGTGCATTTCCTCGGCCATGTGATTTGTAAAGAAGGTGTCAAAGTAGATCCTGCTAAGGTGGAGGTTGTGATGAATTGGGGAGTTCCTCAGACTCCTTCTGAAATTAAAAGTTTCCTTGGCTTGGCTGGCTATTATCGGTGGTTTATCCGCTATTTCTCTAAGCTTGCGGGTCCGTTGACTAAACTGACTCGCAAAGATGTAGGTGGTCGGAAGCTCAAGAAAGAGCTTTCCAATCTTTGAAACAATTGTTATGTGAAGCTCCGATCCTCACCATGCCTGATGGTTCGGAAGATTTTACAGTTTATTGTGATGCCTCGTACGCGGGGTTGAATTGTGTCCTAATGCAGCGTGATAAAGTGATTGCCTATGCTTCTCAGCAATTAAAATCACATGAAAGGAACTACCCAACACATGATCTTGAGCTTGCTGCTGTTGTGTTTGCATTAAAGTTATGGAGGCATTAACTTTAAGGCACGAAGTGTGTGGTTTCCACTGACCACAAGAGTTTACAGTATGTCTTTACCCAAAAAGAACTCAACATGCGGCAACGCCGTTGGTTGGAGTTAATAAAAGTCTACGATTGTGAAATCCGTTACCACCCTGGTAAGGCCAATGTTGTAGCGGATGCTTTGAGCCGTAAAGAACAGACAACAGAAGCAAAGTTTATGAAGATCATAGTAGTGCTAGATCTGATTGAAAAGTTGAAGGAAGCCCAGCAAATAGCATTACAAGAAGACAATCTGAAAGTTGAGACGATTAAGAAATTGAAAGACCAGTTGAGGGAAGATAGTCATGGGTTGAAGACTTTTCAATCCAGGATTTGGGTACCACTTGTTGGAGGTAATCGTGAGCTGATATTGCAACAAGCTCCCAAGTCCAAGTTGTCCGTCCATCCGGGAATCACCAAGATGTACTATGACCTGAAGACGTTGTATTGGTGGCCAACTCTCGAGAGGGACATCGCTTCCTCTGTGGACAGATGTCAGATATGCGCGCAAGTCAAGACGGAAATCAAAGGCCTTATGGCAATCTGCAATAACTTGATATTCCAGAGTGGAAGTGGGATAATATCATGATGGATTTCATGACAAAGCTGCCTAAGACGTTCAGAGGGCACAATATGATATGGGTCATCGTTGACCGGTTGACTAAAAGTGCTCATTTCTTATCTACAAACGGTCTGTGTCGCTGACTCGTTTGGCTCAGCTTTCTATCGATGAGATTGTGTCACATCACGGTCTTCCTTGTTCGATTGTTTCTGATCGTGACTCTCGATTTGTTTAAAGTTTCTGGCAAAGTTTGCAACGTGAGCTTGGCACTCGTGTTCATCTGAGCACTCCCTACCACCCGCAAACTGATGGCCAATCTAAACGGACAATTCAGACGTTGGAAGATATGCTTCGCGTGTGTGTACTCTAGTTTGGTGGTTCATGAGATTCTCATCTCTCATTGATTGAATTTGCTTATAACAATTCTTATCATTCCAGCATTGGAATGCCACCTTACGAGATGCTTTACGGAAGACGCTGTCATACTCCAACTTGTTGGTTGGAAACTGGTGAGAAACAATTCGCTGGACCTGAGATTGTCCAGACTACATCTGATAAAGTAAATATGGCTCTTGGAAAGCTGAAAGCGGCTCGTGACCGACAGAAGATAAATGACGCCCTTCCAAGGAGAACATTCAAGAACACACGATCACCAACATCAAATGTAGCGGGACGAAAGGGCAAGTTGAGTCCACGTTTCATAGGTCCCTTCAAGGTGATTCGTAAAGACAATGATCAGACGATAACTCTTGAGCTGCCGCCTAAACTAGCTGGTATTCATGACACCTTTAACGTGTGCTACTTACACAAGTGCAATGTTGAAGAAGAACAGATCCTCTCATTGCAAGAACTAAAGGTTGACTCTTCTAAATGACTCGTAGAAGAACCTGATGACATTCTTGACACGAAAGTCAAGAAGCTACGTAAGAAGATGATCAAGCTGGTTCTTGTGAAGTGGAAACACAAGTTAGGTCCAAACCTGACATGGGAAACCGAGGACGGGATGAAGGCAAGATACCATCACCTGCTTATCACTGATCGGATTCCGAGGACGGAATCCTTTTAAGGGGGGTAGATTTGTAACATCCATGATTGGGCCTAGTTGTAATTGGTATGTACGCATATTTAAATTAGTAGAATATGTAAATATTCTAAGTTATATATGTAAATAAGTATGTAAGAAAGTAATTAAAGGTGATTAATGAAATGTATAAATATATATATGTACTAGTTGAATTAATGCAAAGATGTTGAGGTGTTTGTGAGATATTTAGAATAATTCAAGAGGGGGGGTTGTTTGAATAAGAATATATATATATATATATATACATATATATATATATATATATAT
>JAUEJL010061719.1:5584-18306 GCA_032274825.1 Drosophyllum lusitanicum | reverse complement strand
ATAATTAATTCAAATGATATAATAACATTATCTTTTCTAGATAATAATTAATTCTTCATAATTAATTACCACATAACGGGGTATTCTCTACAACCCTCATACTAACCCACTTATCTAATCTCATAAAATCGTGCGATCTCAAATATTCATTTAATCACTTAATTAAATATAATACTCATAAACAAACACGATCAACTTACCATTGACCCGCCCACAACTAAGCCGGGTTTTCGAATGTTACATGTGGTGTATGTGACGCTGAACTTTTAGTTTTTATTTTTCCTTTGTGTAAAAGAAAGATTAGATGTATTTGTGTCGCATTTCACTGTTATTGAATAATATTAGTGAAGGTTTAGTTTGATAGATTTGTTAGAAAATGATTAGGCACTACGTGGCCATTTCATATGATCGGGAGGGAAGAAGAGCCCCGCAAAGAGCCCAACGAAAGTAATTCAGCGGCCCACTCCGCTAGGCCCGTTCGAAGCAGGAGATGTCCAGCCGTTATCGTGATTAAGGGAAGTCAAGAACGAAGTGAGAACCGGTCGTCTTGGATGTTAGAGTCTGTTGCATGGCTTTTCAATTATTTCCTATTTTTGTTCCTAGTTAATTGCATTCGTAGTAGTACAAGTCTGCATTGCACGTTTCCTTTTAGTTAAATATGCCTTCGTGAGTTATGAATGATACGAGAAAATTGCCAATATCTGCCTTTTTTCTTAATTTCTATCGGAGTTTTGCTGATTTGACCATTTCATATAGGGTATGGATCATGGTACCCCCACCCCATGATGTATGTAAGAGGCTTGACTTATTGATGTGACATATGTATGTAAGAGAGAAGGGTACACACAACAACAAATATGAGTTTTTTTAACTGAAAACCGAACCAAAACCGGGTTAGAGTATTCGGTCCAGTTATCGGTTCTCCCAAAACCTCATTTTCAGTTTTAGGTTCCGGTTCCACCGATTATCGGATAGTTCGGTCCTAGAACCAGAATTAGGTGGTATGGGTTTTGTATGTCATATGGTTGGCAATGAACTCTTATTTTTTTATGATAATGTTTGTTATTGAACTATTATCGTTGCGATATGCTTAGTGGTTATTGGTCGTAAGAACAAATTCAATAAACTATTATGTATTGGTCATATGTTAATGTCAAAAATGCATACATATTCACTTATGATTTCAAGTATTTTTAGTGTTAACTTTAAACTGTTTATTTATTTTGTTGTTAGTTAACCTTTATAGGTAAAAAAACAACTAATATAAATGAACCATATTTGCCTTTAGTAGCAAAAATATTCACCGGTTATTTGTTATTTTCGGTTCTCACTCTTAAAACCGGTTCCAAAGTAGACTTTCAGTCTTATCCGGTTTCATACCCGGAATAACCGGTTAATAACCGGAACCGTACCCCTTATATCGGTTCGGTTTTCTGTGCTAGTCTTCATCATTTTCGGTTATCGGTTCCGGTCCGGTTCCAGAACCGAACACACCCCTACACAACCACACCCTTTTATATACTATCAATAGAATGCAGACCAAATTAAATAGTTGCATAAATTTGTTATAAAGGCACCTATAACCTTTTTAACTGGTATACATTCTTCAAAAAGATGATCAAAACGCAGAAGAGTAAAGACAAACATTGTTTCAGTGCTACTTTGCCAGCAACAATGATTCAACAAAAACAAGTCTCAATTCTTCTGGTATGAATGATTAATAAATTAAAAAACAAATTGACTAGTCAAATTATCTTACAAAAACTCAATTTACCAACGTCCTGTGGTCGTTATACAAGTTGTTCAACACAAAATGTGCTACAGGTTGTTGATGTAACCTATGATACCACAGTCTCGACATGAGCCGATACGTTCATCAATTAAGGCTGCAATAGTGCAATCGCTAAATCATCTGCTGGTGCAAATCAGCCGCCTGCTGGGCAAGCTCCACCACCATAGCCTCATCAAAGAACTTATTGATGCTCACGTCCTCGCTCATTCCCTATAAACAGAATGATACCCAACACTTAATCAAGCAAGCACTAAACTATTCCCAATATTTGACATTTTGAACCCAGTTTCTTCTAAGCTATGAGACAACTAGAAATCACAATAAATATAAAAAGCAAAAAACAAGCAAAGAGATGGCATACCTTCCTACGCCTCGTTTTCACCATAAATTCACGTGCAAGGTACTGAATTGGCGCAGGCTCAAGTGGCCGTAATACAATGCTTTTGTCCAATGGATCACCAGGAACAATAGCCCAGTGATCAAAAGCCGAGAGAGCAAATGCCTGCCCCTGCGTATGATACCTCAAGTCCGTCTCAAAACCAAATGATTCAATTACAGGTAGGAATGCCTGAAAATTCATATGAACATCCAACAAACAACATTAGAAATGTCTAACAACAAACATACGTACTCCAACTCACAAGACCAGCATAATTAACCCAACCCAACCTGTTTCCACACATCACCCTAACCCGTAACCCAACCCGCCTCATTTCCCACCCCTAATAGAAGGAAAATGCTGACCTTCACTATATAAGCAGGGGTTCCTGGTTGAGGAACATCAGCAGTTATATGCCCACGTCTTCGAGATAACACCGTGTATATAGCAGAAACACAATCTATAGGTGTTTGTATCTGAAATTTAAGATATATGATTTGTTATCTCATGACAGGGAAAACAAAGGGCATCGAACAATAAATATGCTTGTAAATATGCAACTTCTACTATAAATCTGAAATCCTAGTAGTTTAAAACACAATCTATAGGTGTTTGTATCTGAAATTTAAGATATATGATTTGTTATCTCATGACAGGGAGGGCATCAAACAACAAATATGCTTGTAAATATGCAACTTCTACTATAAATCTGAAATCCTAGTAGTTTAAATTAGGTTTCAGGGTCATTACCTCCACATAATATACAGGCTCCATAAGGCGTGGTGTCGCCATAAGAAAGGCTGAATAGGCCACACGTCGAGCTGTTGGAATGATTTGACCAGTTCCTCGATGTAGTGGCTCAGGTGCAATTCTGGCATCTACTATTTTAAACTTCACATTGCGAATAGGCTCGTCACAAAGCGGACCCTCACGTGCACCCCACTGGAATCTGTTCAAAGTTTATTTCAGTAGTAATTTACATAAAAGAAGGTTAAAATTCTATCAACTTAAAACTACTCTTGTTTCTTTTTCTGTATTCGTCCACAAAATTTTTTTTTGACATGAGCTAACTAAAAGTACCACTATTGCGCTACCAATCTACCATCCTCATCTGCAAATAACACAGCATTCTCGGTACAAGGCAGCAACTATATATGTAGTCTATAGATTTAGGACTCTTATGGATGTTTGGATGTGTATTATTACTGTTATCACTTTGATTACACCTTAGTATAGCAACTTCAAGGTGCAATAATCAATTTCTAGTGTTTGGATAAAACCATTCTCGTTGTAAATATCAGTTTATCTAGAGGTTCATTACTCAACTAGTCAACTTTGAATAGTCACCTTCATGTCAGTTAAACAAAACAGGTTATATGTAAGGGAAACCATAGTTACTTATCTACCTCTCTTTATAGCGTACTTTAAAGCTTTTCACTCCCTCAGTTGTTAATTATGCTTTTTGGAAGAAAGATAATTGCAGCTACACAGAAATGGTTTTAATATTTTTCTCATTAATAACTGATTCAATAAAAAATTAGATTAGAAACCTAGATAAACATATCTCAACAATATGTCGCAGTGGCCTTCCTGGTCATTCTATCTAGTAATCACTTACATAGTCAGAAATTGACAAATACTCAAAACATCTAGTTTTCTTGTGATTACAACTTCAAATCCAAACACTATATTCAGCATCACGTATTGTTACAACCTACTATCTGATTCTTATTATATAATATCACATAAGCACTTTCAAAACGCACATCCAAACACTCTTAATTCAGTACAGAATGCTAAGAGATGATGGACTTACCCTTGAACAATGGAATCTTTCACAGCATTCAACAAGCTTTTGTCGACTTCACTTGAGAGAGTATCATCCAATAATATATTAGGTCCCTGCAAGATGATAAAATGTAGTTTATGAGAAATGAGAATAAGGAGTATGAAAAAGCTAATAAAGGCAGTACATGATAACAACAAACACTGATGCTAAGCACTTGTAAGATTTACTATACCTGCTTGTCTGGTCCAAAAGCCCATATTGATCTTGCAGCAAGCAGATCCCAATCATATTTGGTTTGAAAAAAGTCACCTAGCTTCTTTCTAGGCCAGTCAACACTTACAACACCATTTTCAATATCTTCTGCAAGACCTCTCTCCAACGGTTCAGCAATCTAACAATATAAAAATAAAATATAAAACATAAAGTTCTATAAGGCAAGAGAAGTATATGACCTTAGTTGTTTCGCTTACATACCATGGTGATTTTATTTTTCTTGTTAGGCGTTTCAGCAAAGCATTTCATTGATGAAGACTCCACCACTGTTTCACAGAACGAAACAACTGGATCTGCCACCTGTTCAATACATAAAAAGCTTACAAATATAAGCAAGTCACCAGCAGAATTTATCATCAAAAAGAAAGTGTGGAATTAAATATAACAATATTCTCTAGAGAGGTCAGATTCAACCCATTTACTTCTGAATAGGTTAATTCGGGTTATGTTTTTTCTCTAACCAGTTAAACTGGTAAAAAGAAATAGGTCAAACCAGATGAAAGTCGCCCAAAAATGTATTTTTACAGCATAAAACCTCCTAAAAAATTTGATTCAGAAATTTAGAAGTATTAATTGAAATAACATAACTTCTGTAATGATATCTAACACGCTGATTTTGTATATAAAAAGTTAAAAACCTTGGACAAAAAGGGTATCAGTATCAAGGCCACGGAACCAGACCCAACCTGTTTGACCCGTTCAGATAAACATCTTGTTTAGACCCAAACCCATTTTGACCAGTTACCCAACCATCCATTTTGTCACAGTTGGAGAAGTGAAAAACAATTACAATACCTTGACTTCTACTTCTGAGTATAGTTCCCTAAGATCCTTCATTATAGAATCAAGATACAACTCTCCAGTACCTAAAATAGTATGCTCTCCAGACTCCTCAACTTTAGTGATAGCTAAAGGATAACTCTTGCTAATCTTCCTAAGACCCTCAACCATTTTCGGCAACTCACTTGGATTTAATGGTTCGGTTGCTGTTTTCACCACAGGAAGAGTATTAAACTGAAGAGGCCTAAATATGTATACATCTTCATCATATTCCAAATTACAAAGCGTAGCGGTTTTCATAATCGAAGCATCAACACCTTCAATAAGAACCCAAGAACCAGGAGGAGCCTTATTAACAGGTATCCTGTAACGTGCTTGATAAACCCATAGTTTAGTTACTTCTTTCACAGTCATATCCTCCTCGTCATCAGGCGAATAACCTTCTCCAAGCACACGAACAGTCTGGCCCGTATGGATCTCACCACTATAAACCCTTCCAAATGCATCAAAAACACTACAATCTGATTTTGGATACAGTTTGGTAATATTGACCATAAGTGGCCCAGAAGGATCACAGTCTTCCATAGCAGTGTAAATTGTTGAATCTTTAGGCCCGGTATAAATATGATCAACTTTTCGAGATGCAGCCTCTTTGGCGGAAGGGATGTGGTGAACCAGCATGTCGGTGAACCCGGTGGCTGACCCAAAAACCGAACTGCAGGCTAATCTAAGCAAAGGCCTCACATTTAACTTGTAGGCCGCATTGCTTAATGTCACGCCAAGTTCCGCTAGTGTCGTCTCCACGCTCTTTTTATGTTCTCCTATTACTTGGCTGTAAATCTTGTAAAGAGGTTCCAGGATGAACTGTACAAATGACCTTTCTGCCCCACTTGAAGGTTGTTTCTTCTTGAATGCTCTAGTAGCAGGATCATAATAGTAATCTCCCCAAAGTCGAGAAGCAAACTTGTTAGCATCAAAAGGAATTCCATGGAGTTTTACATATAATTTGGCAAACGATTGCAGACTGAAACACCATCCTGCGCTGCCACTAGCAAAACAAAGGTTTCCAGCCACTGGATCAATAACTTGAACATTGCCGGCAGTTGAAGAGACTGCAGTGATGTGATTGTTTATGACTTCAATTGTATGTCTCAACTTATGATAGGCATCTTTTGGAGGTAGTTTAAGCTCAGTAATTAATCTGTCAACCTACACGAATGGATAGAATTGAAAGTTAAATTAACAAATACAAAAAAATTACAGAAATTTTTAGCACGTTTAATACATACGAAAATTCCCAACGTCTTTTAACAGTACCAGGTATAGTGGGTGTTTAAAAGTTCACTTAAAAAGTGATTACACAATGTTGAATAATCAAAATCATACAAACACTTGTAATTAAACAGGTAGTAGAAGATAAGGTTTGGATGTGTTTCTACTGTTTATAGTTGTAACCACCACCAAGGTGACCTAGTGGTAAGGAGTCCTGAAGTCCTCAAAGAGGTCTCAGACTCTCAGGTTTGAACCTCCCTAGGTAAACATCTTTGGGTGGCAGGGAAGGGTCCGAAAACGGTCACGGGGATATCCCGCTTAAGCCGCATACATCTGAGTCAAAGACTTGCCCTACCCGGGTAACCTGAACAGGGAAAACCTCTCCGCTTACCCGTTTCTGCTGTTTATAGTTGTATTAATCAGATAATCAACTGTTGACTGTTTGACAAATTTTTATTTAAGAACTCAAAGTATAAACACTACCCAAATAGACATTTTGTGGAACAAAGACAAAAAAACAAGAGGATATAAGACTATAAGTTGTATAATGGCATATATATCTCTCACAAAATTAGGTCAAGCATAAGGGTAAATAGGTCATTTTAGTTTACATTCAGATAATATGTTTTGTTGCAACTCGGACGAAACAGATCATCTAAACTAGTAAACTAGATTATTGACCCCAAAATAATCAGATAATCGAAATGAAAAATCAGATAATCATGTCCAGAATGCAAATCCAAAGAAGAAGAGTACCTTGTTTATCACAACTACTATAGGTAGGCGCTCCTGGATCGCATGCCGAATAGCCCTCTCTGTGTTCACCTGTACATTATCAAATGTTAATATATATCTTCATGTAAGATCAATATGATAAAAAAACATAGCAGGTGGCTAAGATATTCATGTTCATTGATACACACATTATTATATTTATGCAAGATCAAATAAACATTGTAGCACATGACTTACCATGACTCCTTCAGCAGCATCCACAATCAACACTGCACCATCAGCAAGCCTGAGAGCAGCAGTCATTTCATCAGAAAAATTTACATGCCCAGGTGTATCCATGATATTACACATATAAGACTTCGAATTGCTATCTTCAAGAACAAGTGACATAGGAACTGCCTTGATTGATATCCTTCTTTCCTGCTCATCTACCCTTGTATCAGTGTATCTCATATGCTTCTCACTGTTCTGATCAAAAGTTGAAATATGGTGAGTTTGCTCGACCAACATATCCATGAAAACCGTCTTCCCATGCTGCAGGTGTCCAACCAAAGCAACATTTCTAACCAAAGTAGGGTTTGAGGAGAGGCCCAAGAGAAACTGAGTTGACACGTAAGTCGACGAATCTTTAACACCGACTTCAAACTTAATATCCCTGACAGGTTTAATTATAGGTAGCTCAAGGGGTTGTTCGTCTTCATCCATTACTAGTGTTTCCACCTCTTCACCGTAAACCTCTTCTGCAGTAGGGTAGTACTTCTTATCCTCTGCAAGAACAATTTGATTATCCATATCAACATCATCACCAGTTGTTAACCAGCCATTGGGTCCGGCAACTCGGTTCTCTTCATCAGACTCGGCCCTCTCATCCTCAGGCTTATCTATGAGATCTTCATCTTCATCCTCTCTATCACTTTCTTGATCAGACTCAATTTCAGGTCCAATGTAGTTTCCAAACTCATCATATAAACTGTCATCCATCCTGCTATGACCAAAAACCTAAAATTTCAAAAAGACATTAATACTCTGTTCAACCTATGACAAATTCAAATAATTTTCTGAAATTTCTTAGCATATATTAATGAAAAATTCGAGGCGTCTATTATAAAAATTGATAGAGATTTGAAGTTGAAATTTAACCTAATACGCCTCCCTAACATTTGAGTTTTCAATCGATATATAGAACTAATATCACATCAGATTTCCCAATGCAAACCGAGCAGTAGTAGAGAAAACGAGAAGACACAAGTAACAACGACTATACTGTTACTTAGGTTTAAGAGTTTTAGGTTTTCTTTGAGGCATTTTCATTTTAAAAAGCATATACGTAAAGTTATCGATCAATGGAAGCTACATATACACATAAAAGGAGAAGAAACCTAACCTGAAGCTAAGCCGGCGAGATTGATGGCTGATGACCGGAGAAAGGGTTTCAGTGAGCACGAGGAAAAGGGTTTAAGCCCTGTGCGTGATTGTGTGGAAGGTCTCAGGTTCCTCACTTCTTGCTAATTTTAGGCGGTTTGAGTTCCGCCACCTAATGTTTTCAGTAATTACACTTTAAACCCTGAACTTTATTTTAACTTAGGGTAAAATTAGTAAATTACCAACTAATCCTTGAATTTCTTATTCGGACTCTTATTTGAAATCTTTATAAATTAGTTAAATTAAGTCGCATGAAAGAGTTAAAAAAAATTATTACCGTCTAAAATAATCATGAAACTTAATTACTATGTACATACTTTTATTCTTTAATTTATTAGCTGAATTGGTTAAATTGACCATACTTTTTTTTGTTGTATTTACTTTTTCATGTATAAGATGTCATACCTATAAAAATCAATATAGGTATAGAATAATTGAGAATTAGGTTATTATTTTTCATGATAAAATAAATAAATTTCTTAAAAAGACATATGTCAAGTTTAGTCTCAGGATTTCGACTATTAATTTCATTTATTTAACTGTTAGACTGCCATCACAAGACAATCATTAAAATAGATCAAAGTAAAAGTGGTATTTGGTTGTATAAATAGATTTTACAAAACTCCTAGATTATCAACCAAAAGTAGAAAATATCATTGATATGCTAGATTCTAGAATCCTTGTGAGTCACATCATTCAGACATATATTCAAAGCCGTCTTAAATATTTTTTGGGTTGGCACAAAACTAAAAACAGGCTTCTGAAAATACTAAAATATATTTAACAAATCAAATAAAAGACTTGAAATTGTACGTAACTAAAACAATATATGAAATCACTCGTTTCAATGATTTTACTTTCGTTAAAAGATTTATCCAAAAACATTGATCCTCTTTGAGATGGTTTAGGCTGCGTTTAGAAGGAGAAAAATTTTCTGTTTTTCTGTGAAAAATGGTGGAGTTTTCATTTTCTGAAAAAAAATAGAAAACGTGTTTAGATGAAGGGGTGGAGTTTTTCTTTTTCAGAGAAAAATGAAAAACATGTTTAGTTGAAGTGTTTTCTTGAAAAAGTTGTTTCAAAAGGTATGGGAGTTTGAAAAAATTGATGAGTTTGAGAAAAAGTGAAAAAGTGAGGTAGCTTTTTGTTTTCTTAGAAAAGTGAACATGTTTTCTAATTTTCAGTTTTCTTAGAAAAATTTTCTGAAAAAATGAAGGATTTTTCTAAAAGTGAACGCAGTCTTAGGTTTTCAAGTTCTTTTTTTTTACTATCGGATAAATGCGTCTAAGAAAACATGATTAAAAAATTTAGCATGCTAATAAACAAAATAAATAATTTAATTGATTTAACTATCAAAATAAAACAAACAAATTAAGTAATAAATTTATTATTAAATAATTTAACTAAATATCAAGAAATTAAAATCAAAAGGCCCAAGGGGCTGGTAAGAAATTCCGAAGTATTAAAAAAAGAAAATACAAATACGATCATTCCTTATGCAAGCAAGGATTGAATTTTGCCTTTAAACAATTTCATATTTAATATGAAATCCGTCATAGCTTTGGAAACATGCATGTTTGAACGAGAAGGTGACTAATTGGGGTTAAGCGTGTCATCGGGTACCCAAAAAGAACACTGTTTTGGGACTGGGGTGTTTGGGAAAGCAATCGGGTAGTGAGGAAAAAGAAACGAGAAAACGAGAGGTATAACTCAATAACTCATTGTCTTATGAAGGTGAAAAGGAAATAAAGGAGTAAGGAATTTTTTAACATGGTTTTAGTGGTGAAATAATGTAAAGTGTTAGACTAAAAGCAATTGATCTTGGTTCACTTCCATTATACTTAGTTTTTTTCCTCTATTAGAGCATTCATAGTCATCATTAACTCATCATTAACAATCTGTAGTAATAACATATATAATTATTATCACTAGATGTACATATAATTATTTATCTTAACAACTATTGGTTAAAAAGAAATAACATAAAATAAAAATCCTTAATAAGAGCACATGTAATGGTTACAACAAGATACATGGCTTGTTATTTGGTTTACACAAGCACCACCTTGATTGCTCTTTGTTAAAGTGTGACTTGAAATTTAGTGAATCAAATTGGTTTATGACTCGTCCCTGAAACGAAGTGAAGAAAACCCGATTTGATGAAATCAACAGGATAAGTGTTTGGAGTAGGATGAGGGCCATTAGGCCCGAAGTCGTTATTTTATTAATCCGGTTTTACTTGTATATGGGCTCAGGCAATTAGTTGCTAGCGTTTTTTCAGTTATATATATTCCTAGCTAGATTTTCCGATATATCACTTTTTAAAACGGTCGAATAAAGAATATCTCCGGTTTTGCTCGTTTGGTCAGGACCAACAATTTTGACCGGTCCTCTATCTATACGAGGAAAACCATAAGATTCATGAATTAGTGATCATTACTAAATCACCAAGCATAGCTCAAAGTCTCAAACTATAAGTTAATTAATCTAGCAATCCAAGAAACAATTCACAACTTATATGTATCAAATTTGAATAACCAAGGTGTCAATCTACAAGGATAATATATATATTTAACACATATATGTTTACATAATTATTATAATTTCATTAAAACATAGATGATTATCAAGGATCCTTAAATAACACCATGATTATTGATACAAGTAGAAAGAAAAAAGAAAATTAGAATATGATCCAGTACCCATGTAGACCAATTATATATGTGCTATGAACATAAAAGCATAGCAGAAGACTTCTAAAACACATGGTGTTACAAGCTAGATCTGCAACTAGATCGATCAGTGATGTTTATGTTCCGGTGGGTGGTGGACAACAGGAGGTGGAGGGGTGTGAACCACTGGTGGTGAAGGGTGGTGAACGACGGGAGGTGGTGGTGTGTGATGGGCCGGAGGTGGTGGAGTGTGGTGGTGGCTTGATGGTGGTGTTGGTTTAGTCATCTTTGATCTTGTGATATCTAATCTTGTGGTTGGTATGTGAGATTGGGAGAGATTGAATTTATATATAAGACTAAACAAAATTGATTTCAATGCTCTGTGGGTTAGGTGGCACATCTACCAATCACAGAATGCACACATTAAAAGGAAAATTAAAAAATAGAAAAAATAAAAATCTAGTTTTTCTAGACAGTCATAAAAAATGTCACGTAATTAATTGCATCAAATGAATGATGGTAAAAAAGTAAAAATATTAAATGTTAAAAAATTATAATTAGTTAATTATATTGATGAAAACATGAAAATTTGTTACATTTTAATTGATTTGTAAGACCGTTAAATAAAAAGATTAATCAATTATATATTTATATCATCTTAACAGTATTAATTAATTAGGTTCATTTTGTTTATTTAAATCATGTCACCGACAGAGATTATGGATGATGACTGAAATGTTTAATATTTTTCTCTTATTTTCCTATTTAGACGGATTATCTTTCTATAGTTTAATTTATAAATATTAAAAAACGTATGTTATCTTACTTTTATAAAAGAGGTTATATATATTATCCGACTTATCTTTCTATTTGGTTGATAGTTACAAGTATTAAAATTAAGATGAAAGGCGAGAAAAGAGATTTAATTGTTGAATCACATATGTCACCATTTAAAGATAGGAAAATTTAATAAGAGAAAATAGAATTTTTCCTAATTAGCAACAACCTAATTATTGTTAATTGCTCTCCCCCGTCTCCCTTTGACATTCCACAAATATATAAAGAATACAAAGAAGGCCTTAAGCCCATACAACACAACAAATACACAGAAAATACATATGTACGATACATTAACAGCCCCCCGCAGTTTGATCGGGCTCTGGAGGGCGAACGTTCAAACTGGATCTAAAGTCTGTGAAAAGCGTAGAGGGTAGCCCTTTAGTGAATATATCAGCATATTGGGAGCGAGAGGGCACATGTAGAACACGAATGTGACCAAGGGAGACTAGATCACGCACAAAGTGAATATCTATTTCGATGTGTTTGGTGCGTTGATGTTGAACAGGGTTAGAAGACATGTATACGGCACTAATATTGTCGCAATAAACAACCGTGGCCTTGGTTGGAGGCGAGTGCAGTTCACGAAGCAGATTACCGATCCAGCATGTTTCAGCAACAGCATTGGCAACCCCTCGATATTCAGCCTCCGCACTTGATCGGGAAATGACATGTTGTCATTTAGACGACCACGAAATAAGATTATCCCCTAAGAAAACACAGTAGCCGGATGTAGATATGTGAGTTACCGGGCACGCCCCCCCCCCCCAAAAC
>JAUEJL010061708.1:0-18307 GCA_032274825.1 Drosophyllum lusitanicum | reverse complement strand
AGTTTGATTTATAAATTATAATATTTTATAATTATATTTGTCTTGCAATTTATTTATAAAAATTAAATTATGTTAATGAATAATAGTTGAAACAAAAGATATAAAATAAAAATAGAAAAGATAGAGGGTTGATGTGGGTTGGATGTGGGGGTTTGTGGGTTAGAGAGGGTTGGAAGTGGGAGATGATGTGGATGCTGATGTGGCGGAAACTCCGGGTTGGATGCTGATGGTCTAAGGAGAACTAGTTATATACAACTTTTTTAAGTTTTTACCATATATGAAAACTTCAAAAAAGGAAAAGAACTGGTTGTCAAAAGCATCACATTGTTTGTCAAAGTTGCTCAACTTAAGACTGAAATAGTAATATGAGATATTACAATAGGTAATAACATTAATTATTATTATTATTATTATTAAATAATTAATAACAACAATAATAGCAATAATCTATAGTAAAGAAAAACAATGATAAATGGTGCGCGTCTTTAATTTCTAAAGCAATTTGGATGAGTTAGAATGTTTGTATCGCACAAATGTTATAGCTTCCCAAGGATTTAAACATTTGACTCTTGTTCCCAAAAAGATTGTTTACGTCAGGCCAGCCCTGCGCCCAGGATCCTTTGGATCCAAACCGACCCTTCCCCGAGGACTAGCAAACAGGCAATGTTAAGCTGCCTTGGCTACCCGTGAGAGGAGCTGGAGTCAAACCACAAACCTATTTCTCACAAGTCCTCCATGGACCCACTGAGCATTGCGCTAAGGGACTATACCACTAGGCCAAGGCCTCAATTTGACTCTTGTTTATCATGTGATACTTATCTGACACCTACAAATATTACCTACATGACACAACTTATATAACCAACATGTCTTCCTTTAAAAGGCTGCTTTTTGCCACCCCTTATATAAGCATTACATAAAGAATTTAAGAGCATATAGTAGAAGTACCTGTTGGTTACTAAGAATACAGAGCGCCCAGAAGTTTTCAACATTTCAAGCATTGGGGCTATAGATTTGTCCTCATTGATATACCTGATAAATAAACATGTATAAGAAAAGATAATACAAAAGCCTACCAAACTGCAAGAAAAGTATACATGTGTGTGTTTGGATATAAAAAAACACACACATAGATACAGACATAGGTATAACTAAAGTAAGGGCTTCAAAGTTTCAAGTCTTTCGGACAAGAACATGTACTACAAACACACACACAATGATAGATGTCCACTATCAAGCTTCTCATGACAAATGAACCTTAAATATCCTTCTTAATTTCAATATCAACAGCTTATATCCGAGTCCTATAACTAAATTCCTACTAATAATTAGAACCCACCTCAGTATCTAATTGTTCTTTAAAGTATAGATTGTGAAATTGAATCTGACAAGGAAAGGAAAAAAAACTGAGACATCTGACCTTGAAGTGTGAAGGGAAACTATGGAGTGTTTGTATTGCTGATTATTAAGTTCACTATTTTATCAAACTATAAGAGGGGTTTTTTTTTTGAAGTATAAAGGGGGTGTCACTTTCTATTGCCTTTTTGTACTGATTCCTAGTTAGGCCTTAAACATGTGTATAAGCACCACCTTACTAATCTCAGGTGAACCTTCTTCACCTACTTGGTACTTGAAATCCAGATTCTTGGCTAATTAACCTCCAATTCTAGATTAGGATAACATTTATCAAACTTGAATTGGGATATCGAGTATTAACACCCGTCAAGTTCATTGAAAGTTGAATTGTGTACACATTGAAAAGAAATGTGGAGGTCCTGTTAACATACATCTACATGCCTATTTACTTATTTAGTAGTGCCATGAAAAGTTTATGTTGCCTAATAATCAATTTCATAGAAGACCAAATTGATGCTCAATGAGCCTGATACGAATCAAATTGGTGAAATGATATTGAACCGAATAATTCAACAATAAACAAAGATAAGATAAATCCCACGGTGCAAAACGAAACAGAGGCTCTCTCAAGTCACAGTGACTAACAATCTCGTTTTTCTAGCCCAATTTTCTGAGGAATAAATTAAAACAGAATAAAAAATCAGATTTACTGGTCACTCAAGAATTTATTGTTCATGTTCGAATTTACTATTCATGCTAGAACGTTTTTTCTTTGGTTAAAAGGGTGCTGCCCCACCAAATTTTTTGATAAATGATAACTGCAGAAACAGAGAACATACCCACCAACACAGACCATCACCAGTAGTCATGACTCACGGCATATCTAGACTTACAAGGCTTAAACAAAAACTTGAAAGAAAACTAAACAATATTATTTCATTCAACACTCTGTGCTAAAGACCAAAAAACTACATCGGCTAGCAAAACATCATAAAGATGCACAAGGCTTTCACTGAACAAATGACGAATACCACCGAGCGTGCATCTCTAAACTACTAACCATGTATTTCTCGTCAACTTGAACGAAAGTGTCTGAGTTTTAGAGCCACGTCATCTAAACTGGTTGTAACACGTGTGTTATTGTTGGGAATTTCATTACTTCATCCACACATGATACACTGTAGCTACAAATGTTAGCCGACGAACGACACTCCAAACTCCATTACTCTTTGACTGAGGTTGAAGATAATCCAAGATATCATCCCAAATTTCTGAGAAACTATTGAAAAGACAAATGGTTTAATCTTTCTATATACCTGTTTGGGGATGACACAGAAAAGATGATTATGGCCGTCAGCTTGAATTTTACAAAAGGGACATACTGATCAGTTTGGCTATCCCACACCTGCATTCTATCTTGAGTTTTGAGTTTTCGACCAAATGCAAGCCAAATATGAAAGCATGACGGGAGTACTTTGAGAAAACCATACAACTCAGGCCCGTGGAACTATTGCACCGTCATCATAACATTACTGACTGAGAACTCAACCAATTGCCCTTCCCGGTCTCACCACATCCAGGCATCAAAAGAAATCCTTCTACTTTCTGATCAGCTATGTTAGACTAAAAGAAATGAATTTGGAAGCCGAACTTCGTTAACACTGAAATGAAGTTACAGAAAGATTTGGTACCTTAGAAAACAAGTTGACAGGGAAAAATTCAGGGGTAGAAGTTGTAAAGTAAAGGCATGAGGAAGTCATGAAACTACTACTGTCCTCACTTAGTAGCCATCATCAACACCAAACCACCACTAAACGGACAACAGAAGGTGCCATCGATCTCACAACATGGGCCTCGTAATGATTTCAAGTTTCCAATTGACAAAAGGTAACAAATCAAAACATCAAGATGCTTCGAGGAAGCTGATGGTGGCAAAATCAGTGACATTGAAGAAGGACACGTCGATTCCGGTATAGGAGAAGAAAAGGAAATGATAAATAGACACAGTCAGCGACATTGAAGGACACATTGATTCCAGTATAAGAGAAGAAAAAGATAAGATAAATCCCATGGTTCGAGATATAGGCTCTCCCAAGTAACAACAAACTAACGATGTTGTAAAACTCGCTAGACGATAGTTGAGCGGTCAACTAGGGTGTAGTAAGTAATGGCCCAGGCCGGGAATACTAGGGGAGTACTTGGATTGGAATTATATATCTAATTTAATTAATTACCAATTTTATCTTATCCTATTAATTAAAAAAATATAATCTTACCCTATTAACTAATTACCTATTTTATCTTGGCCTAGTGGCCTATTAATTTAATATATTAACTATTTTATTTTACCCTAATAATTATAATAAAAGAAATTCTAACCCTAAAACCCTAATCTAAACAATGTCTCTCCCCTCACACCAAACATAGCCTACAACGTAACTTCCTCTGCTCCCACAATGTCGACTTAAACCATCATCTCAACAACGTTCTCATGTCACTCACTGGCGCTCTCCGGCAGCACCCATTGAGCTTAACCTCTTCTGCTCCCGGGGGTTAGTCGATTTTTCACCCTAGAAGAACAAATCAATCCCACTTCTCTCAATTCGTGCTCGGTCACTGATTGTCACCGAACTTTCACTAATTTTGACTGATTTGATTTTGACCGAGTTTTTGATCCGACTTTACTTAACTCGGCTTGGTGAATGTCCGACTAACGACTAGTCGGCGATTAATCCGCCGAGTAGGCCAAGCTTTACAACACTGACAACTAACAATCTCTCTAAATGCCTGATCTTAGTTTCCCTCATGACCATTTATAATAAAATTCTAACTTGACTAACAATGAATATTAAATGATGAAAATAATACCAATAAGGAAATTAATTAAGAAAAGTCAAAAAAACTCGCATCTCTGTTTACTCTATTTTCTACCAGCTTGGTTGAATGAAACATCACATCACTAAAAGAGATCCATGACTCCCTTGTGCACACATGCATATGTTATATGTGTGTATATCTTACATATCTATTCAAATAATGAGCAGCAGAGCAGGTGACGTATTTGGTATACTTGAATGGAAGTATTTATCAAATTACTAAAGAAATCTTATTCTGTAGTAATGAATCGTCATATTTCAGTTCAGTTTTCTGTGACCCTTTTTTACCAGCTAACTGTTTTAGGTTTTGTGGTATATGTTTTTTATGGCCAAATAACAATTTAGTTCTCAACTTCCATGAAACATCATGATAACACAACTACTAGTTGTTTACGTGTCTTTTCCTTGTGGTTTAAGTAGTAAGTGGTACTCGTTTCCACGTGTTCGTTATAAGCGGTCGATACTGACAGCTGGATACCTCTGCGGCTTAAAAGACAGCAAATGACTTCAGCTAATTTTATCTAAAGAAAAGCTACCTTTACTCCCCCTTCCCCTTCCTTTCTCTCCAAAAAAAAAACCCAAAACTTTCAATCTAACCAAGATCTAAGGTCAGGTGTCAGCTAAATTTCAAGAAAGGTTGGTGCAGAGTGCAGACGTGTAAAATTTGAATAACACTGGTAAGATTATTAAGTAATGCTCGTGTAGTTACTTCACTTAACAAACAGGATCATATCTTTTTTAGCATATTTCATGTAATTAATATTTGGTCTTAGCAGATCCCTGTGATTCAAGTATTCAACACTGGCTCTTCCCCCTCCCCCAGTTTCAGCATTTCATCAAGTGAAAAATCTTCCCAACATTCACCTTTTAGCTATGCAGTCAATCAATAGCGGTGGGATAGCGGTTAGCGGACCTAGGAAAAATAGCAGTTAGCGGACCTAGGAAAAATAGCGGTGGGAAATAGCGGAGGTGCTAATATCGCCGCTATTTTAGCGCTATTCGAATAGCGTTTTAACGGAAAAATAGCGCTATTTGCATTTGGTACTTAGGGCAGCCCTTTGAGCCCATCTGCATATTATCTTATGTCCAAATCCAATATAATCTTAAAACCTAGTTACTGCATGTTCTTTCCCTTCTTCTTTGACACTTCCCATATTACTATTTACTATATTAGTGTACTAAATAAGTATGTTAACCCACCGCGATAACCGTTATCCCAAATCAGGGACTTTGTCCGCTATTTGATTTCCCACCGCTGTAACTGCATAGTTCTGATTGCAATCTTAACTACTGTTCATCTGTAGGAAGTTTTATGCTGGCTGCGGTATAGCTTTTCAGAACACCTACAAGGCTGGTGCCTTCTGCCTCACAAACTTAAAAGTAAATCATTATCTGAAGGCGAATCATATGAAGTGTTATTGCTTGGGAACTCTAATAAGTACAGCCGGTGATTCTTCTGTGTGGATTCCAATAACCGATCAAGTGCTTCTAATGGCAAGTATTTTTCTTACACATGTGGCAGGAGTCGTACCTGCTGATGGGCCATTTTCAGTTTCTGGAAGGAACAAATTGAGTGAGAATGTGGCTCCTGATGGGACTCCCATTTCCGGTAGGTAAGCAAGGTACATAGAAAAATGAATGTTGTCTAGTGTCTGCTCATACTTGGCATTTGCCAAGATATGAATTTAATCTACTTGTGCAAGTGGGATTTCTCATATATGTTTCTCTTTCGAAAAAGTGCAGTGCCATGAAGAATGACAAGGACAATAAGATTACCTTAGATTTCTCGTGGGATACTGTGAAACGCAAACTTACTGATTCCATAACTGCTATTGAACATGGGGCCAAACTTGAAAATGGAATTATGGAATCGCAACAAACTGCTAACCAACCTTCAAGTTTATATGCCATTGCAGAGGGTCCCAGGTTTCGGTTGATGTGGGCTTCCTTTCAATGGCTTAAGAATGAGGTAGGCGCTCTTTCTATATGTTGGTTTGGTTTGTAGTTCCTCTCTCTCTTCCTCAGAGTCTTTTTGCCGACCTTCTCTCTGCTGTTTGTCACATTACTTCGTCTTTCTTTCTTCTTTGCATGTTCACTTATTAAATGGTGATCCAGTTATCACAACTATTTGGGTCTTCGAACCTTGACCATCTGTTCCTTTTCTCAAATGTGATTTGTAATGTTTTTCTAGAGTGTCTTAGCGACATTGATGGCAATCAAAATGACCGAAGACTGGAGATATCGTTATTGAAAGCTCAATAGGACATGTCATTGACTAATAAAGTATACAAGCTCAATTGCTTCAGTAACGTACTAACGTGATGGTAGAATTTAATGATCCTCATTCATTTGTATCTTGGATGGAGTATTATGAGATGGTTGATATTCTTGGCTTCAGTATACTGATGCTCTGTCAAAACGCAATGTGCTATAGAGCAAACTTATAGCTGCCTTCAAGTTCTCTGCTATATCTTTTTACAGAAAAAAATGTGTGGTGCAATGCACATCTTCTCCCTCTTTCAAAAGTGAAAAAATGGTGAATGTGGTGGTTTTTGTAGATTACTATATGGTGCATCCAAGTTCATATGTTTAATATGAAGTTGTAAGATGTGGGGGTGTGTATAATGCAGTACTGCATTTCGGTTTAGGAATCGTTGGGTGGTTATGTAGTTGGTAATGCTCCTGCTACATAACTAACAAATGAATAACTTGAAAGATTATGTGTTTCATTCCAGCTTCAGGACCCCCAAAGCCTTGATGTGCCTCACGCCTTTTAAAACCAAGATTTAGGGATAATGTTATACAAAATATAAAGCTCAATACCTTGATTACAGGTGGACGATATCTCTAGAAGCACTGCTACTGCAGATTTGAAAGATATACAGAAGGTTTTCTCTGAAATTCTACAGAGATCTTCATTGTCTATATGCACGGATTGGCTGAAAGAGGAGCTTTTGTTGAGAAACATGAAATCCATGAAGGTACCTTAGAAACATAGATGGTATATAGTTCCCTTTTTCTCCCCTTATGTGCTGCTGTCTAGTTGAAGAAGAATATATAAGAAACAGGTATAAGTTACAAAACTGTTTTCATGTTAAGAACGTTTTCCTTTTTTTCTTCCACCAGGGATTTCCCCCTCCTCTGTTTGAGAAGTTAAAAGGAGATGACTCTGTTTTACAAAATGTTAAAAAATCTGGCAAGGAGGATCTCTATACTGAGCTACTTTACATCCTTAAATTTGGTTCTCTCAGGTATGTTAGGTACCAATTGACAGTTATGGCATCTCCGAATATCTTTGAGGTGTATAAGTTTCTGTGCTAATTCATTCATTTTTGACAACTTAAAGCTTCTTGCACTTGTTTCTCATCAATTAATGAATTAGAAATCTTTTGTTAGCCTTAAGAAGTCTTTTATGAGTAACATTTTGGAATTATTTTAACTGTTATACTTTATGGTGCTCATCAGATACAGTTTATGCTCATGTTAATCCCGTGTAAGCTTTCATTGGTTTCCCACTAAACACCTATAACTCTATGCCATTTTTCAATATGCCACAATGCAGGAAAAAGTTGTCAAGTTTCTACGTATAATGAGCACCATATCTATATATAACTAGTCAATCTTGGATAACTATATATATTATACAGATGTAGTTTCTTTCCTTTCTGTTCTGCTTTCCCATCTATTTATTTTCCTTAGTTCTTCACCAGAGCAATTATGATTAATGATTTATTGCAACATTGCCATCTTATCATGTAATAAAGAATTTCAAGCTAAAGTTTTTATGGTTAGCTGAAGTATGGAACCTTTTTCTCAAGGTTGTCAAGCTCGAGATCTTACTTTGGATCGTTTTTGTCTGTGCAAGATGGATCCCAGTCAAATGTTCTAGTTTCTTTCACACGAATCGAAATTTGCATCAAATGTAATTAGACGACAAATTAATATAAAGTTCAAATATAAACATGATATTGATAGTACAAAACATCTCATAGAGATTTATATTAGTACTTAGTATATTAGGAGTTCAAATCTTAGAGTGGTGAACCCAAGATTTGCATCAAATGTAATTAGACGACAAATTAATATAAAGTTCAAGTAAACTTTTGAAGTTTACTTTTAAATAAGAACTTAACTCGCTAGTCTATTTGCATTCTATATTTGTTAACAAAGTGAATGCATTCATAAAATTTTAATTCACTAATTCAAGCCAAGTAGGATCACTCTGGATTGGATCGAGATCTTATGATCCTGTGGTCAAGATCGAGCATGTGTAGTTGGTATATTTAAATAGGGTTTATTTTAGTTAAAGAATAGGAGTAGATATTAGGAGTAAATTCATGTCTTTCATTATAAATAGATCATTAGGGTTATAATTTTATTCATCCAGGAACTGATAAGTAGTTTTTATATCGTTCGGAGTATTGGTTTACATCTCGAAAGTAAACCATGGGAGAGCCGATCGACCTCTTGAATGTCAATTAATCTATCTTCTTTATCGTTTCTTTATGTTTGCCAATTTGATTCATATCACTATGCCTGCAGAGATCCTATGCTGGATTAACATGTTTTCGTTAAATAAAATCATAAGATCAAGATTCGGGATCTTAACAACCATGCCTCCACTAATGCATGTCTGCATCTGTTGACAGCCGGGAATGTTGTTATGATAATGACTTCTTTGCTTCTCGGGGGGTTTCTGTGTTGGAAGATTTGGTCATCACGCTGGCTGATGGGATCGCAGGTATTTATTTGGAGCTGATTTCTGTAGACAGTGACATGTCAAACGAAATGAACCACCTTGGTTTGAATCTGTGTGCCTTGTCTACCCGAGCACTTCAGAGATTACGTAACGAGGTACGGTTAAAATATTTGATGTTTTAAACAATTCAATTCATCACAATGACTAGATTATTCTGATGATGTCCATGTATTGGTATTGTCATTTTAGGAGTTATTTACCAAAATGGAGTAATTTGACGCATGATGTTGACCCCACGGATCTCGCATTCAGCAGAACTCAGTTTTAAATTTTCCTAAAGTTTTATTTTTTTCTTTCCGTTTTTAATCCATTTACAAATTTCTTAAATATTTAACATAAAAAATGCAAATTATTGTACACAAAATACATCATCACAAAGTTCTTGTTGAGACCTTTGAAATGGGACTGATATCAATTATGTTATCTAATTTATTTTTAACAGTTATTTATAATTCTAATTAATATTTAATCCATTTTTTAAGTGCTACAATATAAATTTCAGAAGGCTGACTAAAAATTAGTCTTTACCAGTTACATTAATAGATTCGTCTTCTTTTATACTTCTGCATTTCGATCTATGCATGTAATTTTGTTAACTATTTAACAAAAATAGTAAAAAAAGGACTGTTATAGTATGTCAAGTGTCATTCAAAATTTTCATCAGGCACCAATGATTTGGAAGTAACATCCTTAATGTACAGGTGTCCCTGAACCAGTGGTTTGTTCAGAACATGGAAACAGTTGCATCTATGTATGAAGATCGATTTGATCTTCGTATACTCCAGAGTCAACCCATTGAAGAATCTAGCAAGGGAAAGACTGAAAAATTTGCTTGGTTGGAGAAGCTTACCGGAAGGAAGTCTAGACCCTTGGTGTCTCCTTTTTGTGCTCATGTAATCACCCATGTCAGTGTTCCTGTCAAGCGAACGAAAGAATTAAGGAGCCTCGTGGGTTGGTATGCTCTAATTCTATTATATATACCTGCTAGGAGTTTTGTGAACATTTGTTGTTCTACGTGATATAATTATTTGGAATTGAACTCTGGAGCTCCCTAATAAATGTTTAAACTCTTAACTATCGCACCACCCATCTCTTACTAATATATTTTCAAGCGTTTCATATTTAATTCGAAACACAATTGTTGATTCTTAATTAAGGACAACACATATAGATTAGAACCCAAGAAATGTTTTTTTTTACATTGGAAATTTTGTTGGTTTGATGAAACGAAATGGTAAGGTATATACACCACCCAACTTGTAAGCTAAGCTTTAACCACTAGATCACTAATAATATATTCTATTCTTTTCTGTAGGAGGTACTACTTCAGTCTATACCTTGAATTGGCTGATATTACAATGCCCATTGTAAGAACCCTTGTTGCCAAAATCAGCGATGCTGTCTCTTTCTTTTTGGTTTGCTTGATTGGGCGATCTTTAGGACTCATCTACACTGGGATTAGGCAGTCTCTACGGTGGAAGTAAGATATGCCTAGTCTCATCCTGTTTATGGTTCTTTTTGGCAGTATTTATGATTTAGTTGAAGGACAGTGTATTATGCATGAGAAATAGAATCCTTCATTTTTTCCACAAATGGTTCCTGTTTATTTGCCCCATGGCCTTCAGATTATTCTAATCTTTCTCATATTAAGAAATATAGTGCATGCTATTCTTTGGAAAGATAACTTGTTTGATTAAGCAGACCTAGGCTTATTGTCCTAGCAAAAGATGTTTACTTATCCCACATATTACATCCTACATAAAATTAAAACAGTACCTGTATATTGACGGTTTATCAGCCTCTTGATTTCAAAGGATAATCGTAACGGGTGTTATAATATTAATATTTGGTTAGCATTATATTTTTTAGAGCTTTGATCTAGGAAAATCATTGTAAATGTTCAAGATTTTAGGGACCATCATTTTGAGGACACTTCTATTTTATCTGTAAAGAACCCAGATGGATGGATTATAGCTACAACCTATCACAATGGTGTACTGCTCAGCTCCTTTGTGTTATATGTGGTTTTGATGTTCTACTATTTTAGGAGGACCTTGGGGCTTGGGGATGTGGGATAGTTGGATAGATGGTGATCTGGGCCCATTAGCCTATAAAATAGGTGATTTGAGTAGTGTTTTATCTCAAACTGCTAAAATGAAAAAACATAAAAAGAAACCTTAAAGGGGAACATGTCAAATGGGCTGAATAGGTCATACGGGCCGAAAGTCGCCCACGGTATAATTTCAATGCATACAACCTCCTTAGTTGTATTATTCGATGATCTAGATAATTACTGTTACATTAATTAACACACTAATTATTGTACTTTATAAAATAAAAACCGACAAAAGCTCTTTGTGATTCAACCGGACCGGTCCAAGCCCGCACTAAAAATGATCTGTTTCAATCCAAACCTGTTTGAGCTATTACCATCTTGAATACCACTCATTTGAGCCGTTACCATCTTAGATACCATACCCTCACTTTTGGGTCTTGAGGAAGAGGCCAAGTAGTCAAGACTCAAGAACAAAAGGGTATTTGTTGAAGCAAAGACATTGCTACTTTTTAGAGAAGATGTTAAGAAAGAACTAGTACAAATGATATTTTAGAGAGGAAGGTGGTATTTCATTAATCATAAAGTTGAAGAAGAAGATAACAAAGAAGGATTCGGAAGAATCCCTCTGTCCAAGCAACAATTGCCGACCTAAATAACAAATTACATAAGCATGACCTTCTCTCCCCCCCACTCCTGCCTTATATAGGCTACCCCACATTTGTAACTGACTCATCATTCTCTAGCCCTTCACGTGTCCCCCTCCATTTCTTCCTTTTGTAAACCTTCCATTCACCAGGCCCACTGGACTGCTCAGATGGATCAGCCCCAATATCATTTTCTTTATCATGGGGGAGTTGGTGAACTTTAAGTTACGGCCGTATAGACAGATGTCGGTAGTGAGACGATTAAATATGAAACTTGCGCCCCGTTTTTATGGTCCATACATTGATCTCGAAAAGGTAGGAATGGTGACCTACCATTTGAAATCACCTGAGCCTATTGCGATTCATCCTGTGTTTCATGTGTCCTAATACAACTTATTTGACTTTGCCCAAGGGGTTGACCGATGATATGGCGGTGATTTGTAAGCCCCGGGATGTGATTGGTACTCGGGAGGGTGTTAGGAGACCGAAAGTTCTGATTCGTTAGGCGGGTTACCACTTGAAAAGGCAACATGGGAACTAGCTGATCGGATTGCTAAAAAGTTTCCTGCTTTTCACCTTGAGGACTAGGTAAATTTTCGGGGAGGGGCTAAATGATATGACTCGGGCTCGCTAGGGCCGGATCTATCAAAGGCGCCAAGGGGTCGAGACCCAGAAGTAGAAGAACTGAAAGACCGGATTCGCCTTTAAGCTATTATACCTATTTTAATCTAATCAATTATTATTAGATAATATTATTGGTTTCCTTTTTTGGTTGGATTAGGATTGTTCGGCTTTATCTAGGGGCCGGCCACCCCATTGTCATTCATTCAGATATTTTGTTTCGTTCTTGATACTTTGGAGACCTCCTAGTTCTGGAATTCCAGGGTTTATCTATTAAGCATCCGACTTATGGTGCATATTGCCGTAAGCCTTTGAGTTTACCAATTTGATTCGTATCATATGACTCACTACTTATTTAAAAACATATGAACAAAAAGTGTCCCGTTTCAACCCATTCCAATAAATTACATAATTTGAAGCGTGACCTATTGCCCAACTACCTCCACCCCTTGTATTGTCACCTCCACGTCTAATTTTAATAAAAAATTCAAGAAGTGATAGAAGTATACCATATTTTACCTCGACAAAATCAGTTCCATTGGCTGCAAAAAAAGGAAGACCTGCTTCGCCAGCTATAGCTTTTGCGAGGAGAGTTTTACCGGTTCCAGGAGGCCCATGAAGTAGCACACCCTTAGGACAATATATGCCTTTATTTTGGAATTCTTCATCATTTTTTAATATTCTAACAATTTCTTGCAATTCCCTCTTTATGTATTCCTGTCCTGCAAAATCATCAAAGGACACACCAGTTGTCTCTTCTGCTGATATAAATTTTGCCCTGCAAAGTGATTCAAGGATAAATCAGTGACCCATCTTAAACAGGTTGATTTGGGTTGTGTTTTATTTGTAACGGGTGAAATAGGATTATAAATAATGCATTAACTAATTATTAAAAAGAGTAAAGAAAAATGGATGAAAAAGGCTTTGCAGGTCAACTTGACACGTGTACGTCTGGTTGATTTGATTTATCTTTAACCTCAAATAGGTTAAATAAAAGTTTAGTTGAGGGAAGCAGGTCATATAACCTCGTATATAGTTTTTACTCAAAGAATTAGATTACTGTTTCAAAAATCGTGTCTTTGTAATCATAAATAATGCATTAACTGATTATAAAGACGATTTTAAGTTGGATGAAACAGTATTTGCAGGTCAACACAACACATGCACATATGAATAAGTCGATATGGGTTGACTTTTAGCTAAGAGGGAAACTGGTCAAAAGAGTTCAGAGCATACAGCCTCCGGTTTTATTCAACGAATTGGATTATTGTTGCAAAATAGTCTTTGTAATTGTAGATAACTCATTAACTAAATATAAAATTCGTAAAAGTAGATGATCAAGTGCTTGTGAGTCAACTCGACCAGACCGATTCAACACATATGAAAAGAAGACACATTTTGACCATCACTAGAGGTATCAATTCTGACACGCGTACATATAAATGGGTCGCTTTGGATTTTCTCTTATTTTCAAACTGGTCAAATGAAAAATTAGTTGAGGGACACAGGTCAAAGTTGAAAGTTTCTGAGTTGTGTACTTTAATGGATATACCATCGTATATCGTTTTCTAACAAAGAATTAGACTATCATAGAAAATATGTTGCCTTTGCAATAAAAAATAATGTGCTAACTAGTTACAAGAACTTTGAAAAAATATATCTGAAAAACTGTTTGCAGGTCAACCCGACCCGACCTATTTCAACCCGTACGAAGTCAATATATGCTTACCGACTCTCGCCTAATGAACCAAGTGTCTGGTTCTTGATTGGTTGTCGAATCTTTTTAGGGGGGCTTCCCAAATCACAAGGTATTAACTTTGCATAAATCGGTCTCATAATATTATCAATCCAAACATATAATCCTATAGCAAGAGCAAGTCGCATTGACCAAACAACAATTGTTGCAACACTCGAGTAGACTTCTGCAGGAACCGTGTTCACATTAAGAACATCAACATTCACTAGTTGTTGATGCAATTTTTGCCAAACATCATTCCAACTATCAACAGGCATACGGTCAACAATATGCCTTCGGAATATAATATCCTTTTTTGAGTCACTTTTCGATTCTTCATCCTTATAATACGGGAGAATAACTGTAATGAAAAACAAATATTTAAGAAAGATACAAAAATTGAACTACCTAATAATAGTATTTTTGTTTTCTAACAACCTGTTCAGCGGAAAAAATAAAAACCATGTGGATAGGAAGCGTAAAAATAACTGTAAGTGGATAGAGTCACCCTAGTAGCATAATGGTGACTAAATAAATTCTATGAACATCACAAAGTTTGTTTATAGTAATTTAAAACAAATATCTTATACAATAGAAGAATTATTGGTCAAAATATTCAAATATTACAGAAGTTCCATTCTTTATAAGTAAATTTGCTTCCATTAGGAGTGGCAATTTCAACTCATTTATGTAAAAATGGGTTATTTTGCACTATGTGTTTATGCTAATGGGTCAAACAAGTAAAGTGAAAAACACTTGACCAAAAAGGAAACCTGTAGATTGGGTTAAAATATCCATCTTTCAATGTTTTAAGGTCAAAAAGTTAATGCAATATTCAAAGGGAAAACCATGAAGATATAGTTCATTGTATAGGTCCACAGATTTAGAATCTAGATCTAATAGTACAGTTAAATGTAACAACCTTCATATTTATAAAATATATGCATATATATTATACATATGAAGGTTGTTAGATACAAAGTGGATAATGTATAAATAGGCCACCCAACTATTGAAAAAAAGAGTTTCAGCATGTTCAGATAAGAGCTAAGTACCAAAACAATTACCAACAATAGCCTTTATTATTTCTATTATTTATACTTTTATACTTTAAGAAAAAACAACCAACAAGGGGACTTAACCTGATACTGTCTGCCCGTAATTCGAGTATTCCATATATTGTATATTATTCGAATTAAGGAGCCTTAAGAATTCACTATAATCAATCTTGTGTGAATTTTCAGGGTCCCACTCTGTCCCTTTTAATTTCTGCTGCATAGTTAATAACGTTCTGCTCCAATTGGAAGCCATAACAAGCTGCCTTTCCAACTGCGTGTTTGCTTTTCTATCAAGCTCCTCCAGTTTATTTATCCGCTCTCTTTCTGTCTCCTTCAGCATCTGAAAACACAATCAAGCAAGCAAGCACCATTTAGGCATTTAGTATTAGGTACAAATAAAAGTATAGCTTTCTAACCCTACAAAAGAATATTTTACTTTAATTCGTTAAAGCAATTCAGATTTCTTTATAAAAAGTATAATCCCCCTCTTCCAAAAGAATGAAATGAAAACTACTTTCTATAACGAGTATAATGCCCCTCTTGTCCTGCAATTTCAACTCGATTAACCTCCGAAACTGTCCCTGTGTATGGCAGCACCCCTTTCAGTTCCGCCATTGACGACACCATGGTTGCCCATGTGGTGGTGGAACCTCCTCCTTTTGTTAGGTCAGCTAGTAAAACCCCGCATTATTGCCTCAAATGTCCTCTTAATCATGTTATTTTCTTCAAGTATCTAAGCCAAATGCATGGCTTTGGCTAGCCCAGCCAGCTATAAAACGCACACGGCAAACCAAATCTCTTGTTTGAGCCATTTAACGAGAGTACCTTCTAAAATAGTTTCAGTTATTCCAATTAGTTGTGCCCACAACCATTCAAACTAAATCCAGTATTTGTGAACTAACCCACCTCGCACAATAGCCAAGAATTGTTCATAAAATTACAGTCCTAAGGTGGACTCTCCCTATGCTCCCAGACCTACACATGCCCCCTCTAAACACAGCATCACCAACCTTAGTTGACCTCATGGTGTGACAATGTCCATCAATATCACCTAACAGCGTCCAAACCTAAGCCATCTCTGCTTTCAAAGCCTCAAACTTCTTGTCAGCCATTACTCCAGAAACTCTCTTATACCAATCAAGATCAAAGTTTATCTCTTCTTTAGGTAAGGAAGGATTACATAACAGGTTGATTACCAAATTACTCCCTCAATTGCAAATATGAGAAAAAAAAGAACAGCATTGCATTTACTATGTTAATCCAAGTTACTTTCAAATGCAAAAGCATAGCATATTACTGCATTTTGACCACCACTGTTGTTCCATTAGTCAAACCTGCTTTTAATTTCAATCAATGTACAATTTTTCATTGAAAGACCAAGACCCTGTCATATTCAAATTGAACTAAAAGAGCAACAAATGTGAACACCCAGAGACAAAATGAAACGAAATTCCTCAATGAAAATTCAAATGCACAACTAATGACAAAGCATCATTCACACACCGAATAAACTACCTAATTAAATCTTAATTCACTTAAACATACATAAAAACCACACATAAAATTCATGAACAAAATTGGTACCAGGGAATTTTAACAATTAACGTATAATACTCAAGGTTGAAGTTAGTAATCCACCTCGAAGAGCTGCAAAGACTCTGAATCTTCTTGCTGTGAAGAAGACGAAGAGACAACAGAATTTGAAGCCTCGGAAGCACTAACTTTGAGTCCATTGTTGCTATGAAAAGGGAATTGTGTAGTTTTGAGCTTTAATCGAGTGAATTTGGTGAAGAAAACATGGGGAGATGACGATAAGGGTAAGGGTTTAACTAGGGTTTTATGAGAAGGGGATAAAGAAACCATTTGTAGCCCTCTTTTTCCAGTCTTCCTTATCCTTGCAACAATGGAGTTGAGTGAGACACCAATTCCAGATGTTCTTGCAGTTTGCACCCAGGTTATCAGACTGGCTTCGCACCTTCGCGATTATTAATATTGTCCAACTTTCCTTTTCTCATCTTCTGTATTTATTTATTTTTACAGCAAAGTTATATTAGTAGGTTGGGTACGATATTTATATAGGATAATATGCGAGCTTCAAGTCATTTAAACTCTTCTAGAGGCTCGAACTTAATACCTTATGGTGGGGTAAAATCCTTTTTGTATGTTTTTTTAGCCTGAACATATATTCCTAATCTAATTCTAAGGGGGTGTTTTTTTTAAGCTTATTTTTTTGGGCTTAAGCTTACGAGCTTATAAGCTTTTAAGAGAAAAAAGTGTTTAGATTAGTTTATAACGTATAAAAGGTGTTTGAGTTAGCTTATTAATGTAAAATGACCAAAAAGGACATCCTTACATTAGCTTATTAATGTAAAATAATCAAAAAGAGGGTATAAAGGTAAATATGTAAAAATAAGCTCACAAGGAAAGAAAATAAGCTGATTCAAGATGTCTTATAAAAATAGCTTGTTTTTATAAAAATAAGCTAATAAGCTTAAGCTGATAATCTTAGCCAAACACATAAAACATAATAAGCTCAAAACATAAGCTAATAAACTAATAAGCTCAAAACATATGTCTCAGTATTTGTATTGGCTATATATTTGGGTGGATTATGATAGAGTGGCTATACACTGAACTTGATTTCAAATCTACTTTATTGTTTATCATTATACTTGAACCATAGATCTATTATTAAGTATTTTGATTTGATTTTTATATTTAATCTTTTATTTAAACTTTTACAAGTATGATAGCATTTATTATGGTATTACTAGTTGCATATATTATTTTTTTATTTTTTATGCTTTTGATTTATTTTGTTAAAAAATTGTGATAAAAGTAACCTAATACCTAACTCTTTTTACCAGATTAAATATCCGTGTGATACACGGGTTCGTTTAAAAATTATAAATAAATAAATATTAAATAACTATAAAACGCAAAAAATGAGAATTTAAAAAAATAACGACAGACAGTGTCAACACCTATACTTGTGGTGGAAGCGGCGACATAAAGTAAGGGCAAATGTGATGACGGAAATATGTTATCATGGTACGAAGAGATATAATTGTATTTCTTATACAAGTCATCGATCATTATTCTTATAATTAGAGTAATAAGATCAAGTCAACACCTATACTTGTGGTGGAAGCGGCGACATAAAGTAAGGGCAAATGTGATGACGGAAATATGTTATCATGGT
>JAUEJL010061697.1:0-18309 GCA_032274825.1 Drosophyllum lusitanicum | reverse complement strand
CAACTTTACCACTTACTCACTTAGGGAGGTAATGCTTTAAACGATGCTTTGAGGTTTGTTTGTTTTATCTTGGTCATTTGATGTGGGTTTTTAGTTAGTTTTCTTATATTAATTATTATTATTATAATTGTATTTGACATGTGTTTGGGATCATGTGGATCTTCAAAACTTATGTGTCATTTGTGTATGATGCCCACTTAGGGTGCATCATGTTTTATAATAGTTAATTTTTGTCTGTAATATCTTTTCTTATGGAGCGAAAGCACAGGCTGTTAAAAGAAATAGGATTCTTGAGTTAGTGAGTTTTGGTTTTATGCACTTGATATTTGGACCTAAATTATTTACAAACACATTTATGCACTTTATATCTTGATTAAAGCAAAATCATTACTTGATTGAAATTTTTGAAATTCTGCAGAGATGGACATGTAGAGAGGGATGTATGGTATAGCAAGAGATTGTGTTCTTTCTAATATTAAAAACTTCTAATATTAAGTTATTTTTTTTATGTAGGATATTGTGAACTATATATTTTTATGAAGTTAGGCCTGCTACGAAGAAGGTTGAATCACTTACAATTTTAAGTATATTTAGCAAGAAAATATTTTTTTTTCTTTTTGCTAAACCTTGTGAAGTCATATGTGAAGGATTTTGTCACTATTATGGATTGGGTAATGTTAAACCTGATTACTTTTCTAATCTTCCGGTTGATGAGATTGTGAAGTCATACAGGGAACTTCATTCATGATTTTTTGTTTTATAGTTTGTATTTGAGTATTATTTACACAAATTGATGTGCTTGAAGAATTTTTATATTTAATTTTGTTGTAGTTTAAGTTTACTTATGTTATACTCGTGCATGCACGGGTCTATAACCAATGTAGTATAAAAAAAAGTTCTACAATGAATCTGATGTAATTTTTTCTTATTTGTTTTTTAAGAATTTGTATTTGTGTGGTATTTTTTTTACTGTATAAAACTAATTAATATTTATTTTTTGTATCACACTTAAGACATTTATTAAGTACTTTATTATTCTTTTCTTTAGAAAATTATTGCTTAAAATTTAATTTTATAAAACCCGTGCGTGCACGGGTCTCTAAATCTAGTAAAATATATAAAATCATTCAAGTTTTCAGGGGTGTCTCATGGTAAAACGAATTCTAGAGGGACGCTACTATCTGGACCCCTCCTCTTACATAATAGACATGTCACATCCATTAATTACAGTTTTCAATGCAGGTCATACGCTCACATACATCACATCACGGGAGGCAAATTAGACAATCAAGCGGGTCCAAATAGTTTTACCTATTTTAAAATCCCCAAACTTTTAAATGCCCCTGAATTCCACGCATACCTTGAAATATCTTTAACACTATAACAACTTTTATGTTGTTAATGCTATAGATTTATTTTTGGAGTTAAGCTTTTTAAAAGAAAATACGCATTTTATGTTGTTCTTGTGAATCTTGTTCAGATTAGAAGGAATCAATTAAAGACTTTACTTTTTTTAAAAAGCTAAAAAACTAAATTCATATAAAAACAAAATACAAATAATGTAAATTTATTAATCAAAAAGCTTCATTTTAAGTTTGCTTTAAGTCTCAAACAACTTTGAGACAGCTCTCGTACCCTTTCCTAAAACTACTAAGCACTTTTATGGTTGGATAAACCAAGTAATATCATTATCACAGTGTTACGCAAAATCCGATACTATTCGGTGTTGTTAAAATAAATTATTAAAACGGAGCTTGAACATATGATTGTCGTTGTACGAAAGGATTTTCAAGGGCAAACAATATATAAGCATTTCTAAGTAGATTGAGCAACCTTAATAAAAAGAGAAATGATATATCGTTTTACCTTTTGTTTCTACTTCATCCTTCCACCTACACAATCTTTGACACGTGTAAGACATTAATTCTCTTTCTTCATACCATCCTTTGATTTTGACACTTATCTTGATCAACTTAATTAGATCAAGTGAGTAGGGGTATAAGTAAGAACAAAAAGTATGTGGATATATCATTTCTCTAATAAAACACATCAAACAATTACCGTAACTTAATAATCAATAAGCGTTGTGTTCTACACCTAAATATTATGTATAATACTACTAATTAATTATAGAAAAATGATTATTACAGTCCTAAGAGATGCAAATAAAGGTTAAAATAGTATAATTTAAAATTCTAAAATTAACAACATGCTTCTTTTTGGCAAAGAGAAATACACAATACTCATATTTGATATTTCCAATTTTAAAAAAAGAGAAAATTACACGGATCGTCCATTTGGTTTATTACTTATCACAACCCCAGTCCTTTAACTTTATTTATTACACTAAGGGTCCCTGCTGTTTTGACTTTGTAACACTGATGGTCCTTATGTACTCCTTATGCACTTAAAAAGACAAATTTATCCTTTTATTACTAATTTGTTATTTTTTATGACTTTTATTCATTTTAAAAATTAGCTACTGATTAAATAATATTAATAAATAATTGAAAAGGCTTTAAATTGCCACCATAAAAAAAATCAAATCACCACCACTAACAACCGCCTACCACCACCACTTCATTCCTGACCACCTTTTACTAACACCCATCGTCCCCTGACCACCGCCAAGAACAAAATCTGAAAATTGCAAATCACCATCAAGAACTAGATCTGAAAATTTCCACCACCATCAAGAACAAGATTTGAAACTTAAACCACCATTAAGATATGAAAATTGCAAACCACTATCAAGACACAAGATCTGAAGATCGCAAACCACTGAAAAACACCACCATCATCAAGAACAAGAACCGAAAATCGCCACCACCATCAAGAACAAGATCTAAAACACAATCCACCATTAATAACAAGATTGGAAAATCGCAAAATACCACCAAGCACAAGATCTGAAATCGCCACCACAACCCCTAATTTGAAGGGAGGGGGACAGTGTGTGTAGAGAGAGATAATAGCGGTTGAAAAAACCTAATTTGAAATGTGGTGGCGGTGATGATGCGACGGTGGTGATGTACAACAGTGGTGATGGGCGACAGAATACCACACATTCCTCCGCCGAGGGTAGATGGTGGGTGACAGTGGTGCTCTTCTCCGGCGAAGTGGAAGGTGATGGGTGGTGTTGGTTGGGTGGAGAAGAAGGGAAGGGAGATAAGGTAGTGGTGATGGTGGTGGAGAAGAAGGGAGGGGAGAGAAGATGGTGGTGATGGTTATTGTCTTCGACGGAGGTACGACTGAGAGAGGGGGCTGGGTGGCGGTGGTGAGCCGTGGGTGGTGGTGGTGGCCTTTAAGAGAAAGAGGGGAGTACGAGAGAGATAAGGGAGGAAGGGTAATGAATGTATTATATAATATATAATAATATAATAGTATTTATTAGTTTAATTATTTTTTTATTTACTTAAAATTAAAGAAAATAATAAAAAAAGAAACAAGAGCATAATGGACATTTCAAGTGAAAAAGTAATGGTACTTAGGTCTTTTCAGTTATATCTACTAGTGTTATAAAGTCGAAACAGTAGGGACCCTTAGCGTAATAAATGAAGTTAAAGGATTGGAGTTGTGATAAGTGATAAACACAGGAACGATCCGTGTAATTTTCTCTTAAAGAAAGCATGTTATCTTTTTATAAGAACCATGTCATGATAAAAATTATATCCATTTAAAAATTAAAATCACATTGTTTTTACTTTTATCTATAAATCTAAGGACTGTGATTATCATTTTTTTAAAAGAAAAAGAGAAAACAAAAATAAATAATAAAAAATGATCAGCGCGTGATTCGAACTTGGGTCGACAGCTTCCATATAGTTGTTCCTAGCCAACAGGCTAATTAAAACATAATTTAATCTTGAAAAACATATATTACTTGAATTTGTTTTTCTTAGTAATCTGGAAATTTTTCTAGGGTTTATTTGATTACTGCCATCACTTCATCGACGTTTCCAAACCTAAATCTCACGAGGTAGAGTTTGAGTGTTGGATGAATTGGAGTCTTGGAGTACAATCGATCATCATTTCATCAATCATCAGTTTCAACATTGAAAGCATTCGATCTTGATTAGTGTGCGGCATCCATTTGTTCGTCAGTGGCCCTTTTTTCGGCAGTCTAGCAGAGGCGATTGGTAACATCTATAACTAAATCGACTATGTATCAACTATGTGTTAATTTAAGTCGAGTACTATGTTCTATCTGGGTTTCTTTGTGTTATTTTTTTGAACTGCAATTCCATTCATCAGTATCCACTTCAAGTGGGGTTTTACCACCCCATTGTACAAGTCATAGTCCACAGTTTACATATAACACAAAGACAAATAAATTTTGACTCAAAACTCATTTATGACCTGGCTTTAGAAAGATACAAACTGTATCGCATTGCATTAGACATGGGTTTCCTGTTTCCATTTGGGTTTCTTTGTTGGCTTTAGATTATGTTGCTTGTGCAATTTTGACTCAAAACTGTTAAACTCTGTTGGCTTTTGGTTTGGAACAACTATGTTATGTTTATCTATTTTTTCCAGTTATCTTTTTTTGATGAATTTAGGAAGTTACAATTTAAGTGGTGTTTGTTCAAATGCTAGTACTGGATTTGTTATAGGTTTGTGAACATCGATTAGAGAATTTAGGAAGTTATGATACTGCAGCAATATTACAACTTTTTTCTTTGTAGTGTGATACTCATCAAAGTTTGTAACTTTTAGTTTTTGTTAGGGATTTGTTGAAATTTCAAGAGTTACTACTTAATAGTTACATGTAGGGATTTGTTAGGGTTTTGAGTTCCGTGATTCTAATTTTTTTTATTACGTTAGTGTCTTAGGGTAATTTAGTTTTGAACTTGGATTCTAATTATTAGTGGTTTCATTTCGAAAAAAAGATGTCCAACTTCGACGAATATGTGTATTCTGCAACATCAAGTGATTCTTGTAGTTCATCTTCTTCCGAAGAATGTCCTCCGGAGTTTGTTACTAAAAGACGTAAGTTATTTATTCCTCTTTTACATGTAATGCTTTAATATTTTTAGCGTGTTTAGTTTATTTTTATGTTTTATTTTATTATTATAATCTTTTGAAGTTTCTTTGTGTGTTATTGTGTTTTTTACATGTGTAATATTCATTTGATCTTTTGAAGTTTCTTTGTGTGTTATTGTGTTTTTTACATGTGTAATATTCATTTGATTCAGATGTGAGATGTACCTATATTCATTGTTCAGATTTGGATTAGACATGACATATATTTATTTTTGTCATATGCGAATCGTTTTGGTTTGTTTGGCATTTGTTCTGTCTTCTTTTGAAGTTTGTTGTTGTGTTTTTCACTTATGAAACGCTTATAGATTTACATGTGAAATATATATAGATTCGGTGTTCATATTTGAATCACAGTTGAACTATATTTATTTCTCATATGTGAATTGTTTTTGTTTGTTTGGTATGTGTTTAGTTTTCTCATATGTTAAATATAACTATTTGTCACATTTGAATTGTAGCTCGTTTTTATATAGTTATTTATGTTTATTGATTAGAATTTATCAAGATCTTTTTGTTTTATATTTTTGTTGTTTACGTTTTTGTTTACCTTTTTGATATTACTGAAGAAAAAGTTGCAGAAGTTGCTCCAGAGGTACCTGTTCATATGATAGAAGAGGAGTCAGATGATATCGACCTTGACAGGATTGTAGAAGGTTACAATAATTTTTGTCTCTTGTTTTTTAATCTGTTTATGTATATTTTATTAATTGTGTTTTAAAATATATTTGTTTTTTGATAGTTGGAACTACTAAGAGAAGCAACATTAGTCTAAAAACTCGTTTGAAGTCTTTTCGAGCTTTGTTACATGTTACTGGTAAGTGTTTAGTGTGTAATTGATTTATGTTTTTGAATGAATTATTATGTTTATTTTTCACATGTGTTTATGTATTTTGCACATAGATGTTGAGAAGTCCTTAGTTGTGTCAGATAAAAAGAGAAAAAAAGAAGGGAAAGAAAAAAATCTTGAAGAAAAGATGTTGGTTGAAACAGAAGAGAAGGGAAAGAAGAGAAAAGAGGCTGGCGTGAAGATAAAAGAGAAGAAAAGGGGAAAAAAAGAAACCAATGGAAAGGGAAACGAGAAGAAAGTGGGTAGAGAGAAGAAAAGTTTTGACAATGATGAGGACTATGAGTTAGTTTCTGAATTGAATGAGAAGAAACACCTTGAGAAGAAAGAAGCCGGGGGTGTTGTTTCCACTGTAAAAGCAACAAAAATTTGGCGTTCTATGAGAGTTAGAACAACTCCAAAGCCATTATGTGCTGCCCTAAAGTCTCTTAATAAAAAGCAGAAGAAAGTTTTGGAAGAGATGGGGTTTGGGAAGTTATTCGGGATGGTGTGTGATGGTGTGACCGCTAAACTGGGTCATTATGTTGTTGATTCTTTTGACACGAATAATATGTGTCTGAAAACAAAAAATGGGCCTGTGAATGTCACGTGTGAAATTATTCATTTCATACTTGGTGTTCCATTAGGTGGCATTGACATTTTTAGTTTAGAATCTTGTGAAGCAACCGACCCTTCTTTAGTTCAGTGGAATTCTCAGTTTGTTGTCAAGGATATTAGACCCAATGATATTTTTAAGAAGATTGTGGGGTCTGATGATTGTGGGCAGCTTTTTAAACTTAACTTCTTAATGCTTTTCCTAAATAGTGTTGTCGAGTGTAAAGGTAGTGGTGTTTGTAAGCTCAATGTGTTACCATATCTTTGTAAAGTAGAGAAGTTTGAAGACTTAGATTGGTGTAAGCTTATTTTTGATAGCTTAAGAGTAAGTAAGTTGTTGTGGAAAGCAAATGACTCTAGCAACTTCTATACTGGACCTGTATTGCTCCTTGCTGTAAGTTTTCAAATTTCTTGTATGAAATTTTTGATTTTTAATTTCATATCTTAACTTATGTTATTATTGTTTTTTAATTGCAGCTTGTTTACTTTGAGTTTGTACATTGTAAGGGCTTTGCTTCAAAACCTAAATGTCCCGCAATTAAATATTGGACAATGGAGAGAATGAGAGAGAGGGAGTCATTTGAGATTTCCAATGGAGGTTTTGGTATTGGTGAAGTTATTATTGATTGTGATCTTAATACTCTTCATGAATCATGTGAGATCGAGGTTAGTTATTTTTGTTTAATTTTGCAGCTTTGTGTTTTGACCACTAGTTTAAAGATTATTCAGTACTTTTTGTAAACTTATACTGAAATTTTATTTTGTCATTCTGTTTTTCTCGTGTGGAGTAATAAATACTTATTGCTTATTTTTTTGTCCTTTAATCTGAGTCTATTGTTTCCTCACATAGTCACATGTGAATTTATGTTACAGAATCATGTTTTTAATATTGAATCGAAATTTCAAGCATTTGAAGAAGCTGTATGTGATGCCTTTTCAAAGTTTCCAACAAATGATAAAGTTATTTCATGGAAGAAGAAACTTGATTGGATGAATGTGTCGGAAGATAATAAAGCTTTGTCAATATATGTTGATCCTCAACATGAAGATGAAATGGTTGTTGAATCTACGACACCAGGGAGTTTGACTTCGTCTGTTCCTATTGTTTTGGAGTCTGTTGAACCCATCTTTATAGATCCTCTTCATATTTCTTCTGGTCCAAGTATTGTTCAACCTGTGTGCATAGAAACAATCTGTTCAACTTCCGGTAAAGAAATTATTGAGCAAAAAGTAGAAGCAGTCAGAATTGATGATGAAAATGTTGGTGCGAAAGTTGATTATGTTGAGTTGATTGAGAAAGTAGTTGAGGAAAATCTTGGTCTCCAAGAGTCTGTTAAGGAAAATGTTGCTCCAAAAGTCAATGATGACGTTGAACACAAAAAAGATGATAAAGTTAGCGAGCCAATTGTTGATCCCACTGTTGTGAAAGTTGTCGAGGAAAATGTTGCTCAAAAAGTCAACGATGATATTGTGGAGCAGATAAAAGATGATATTCATGAAGCAATTCTTGAACCTAGTTTTGCTTTCGGTGAACCATTGAGCGGTGAGGTAAGAGTTCTTTCTAGTTTGGAGTGTTCTAATCCTATTCTTGGCGGAGATAAGGTATGTAACTTAGCGATATCTTTTCAATATCCGAATAATATGGTTGTTCTGCATGGTTAAGAAGTATATTATACTTCAAATTTAGATGTTGAGTCCAATGATATTGATTGTGTCATTGGTCTAAAATTATCTCATGAAATTGCTTCTCATGTTCAGGCAGAAGAAGGAATGCAGTTAGTTCCGTATTCCGGAGATGAGGTATGTAATTATGAGACACATACTCAAGCTCTAAGACCTTTTGAAGATAGGAAGTTTTCGGATGAAATATTTAGTGCATACTATTATTTAAAATCTCCTATTGATAATATTCAGGTAGGACTATCAGATAACTGTGAATCGTCTAGTTTGTTTCTAAAAGAACATGGAAGCATGATTGAGGTAAACATTTTGTAATGATAGTCCTGTGAACTCATCGGCACCTAATTTTTTGCTTGGAATGTCAGGACTTCAATGATTCTCTTGCTAAGACTCTTGTGGACTTATCAAAAGGAGCTCCTTTACCGGAGTCTGCTCCAGAAAAGAATGTGTTAGCATTGACTTCAGGTTAAATTGATTGTATTTATTTTTTTGCATCATTTATATATCGTGATTTTTAATATCTATTTTTTTGCAGTTAATATAAGAAAAAAACGAAGGACTCCTCGTACGGAACGTGTTTCTGAACCGGATACATTGAATGAGGAGCAGGCAGCTGATGTTGAAAGTAGTGATTTAAATAAAGCGAAGGAGTCCGCTGCCACATCAAGTAAAGTTGTTGCGAAAAAGAAAAATGAACAAGGTAGTTCAAATATTTCAATCAGAAATTAGTTTCCTATGTTGTATTTAATTATAAAAGTTTTTTCACACGTGAAATTTTGTGTAAAAAATTTACAGCTAAGGGTAAAGAAAAGAAAATGGATGTATCTAGCAGTAAAACTATTTCTGAACAGAATAGATTGAATGAAGAGCAGGATAATGATGTTGGAACTAATGGTTTGAACAAAGAGAAGAAGAAGAAGAATAAGAAGAAGAAAAAGAAGATCCTTGCAACAACAATTAAATCTGTATTTGAAAATAATTTAGATAAAGAGGACGAGAATAAAGCTTCTTTTGCTTCCAGGAAAAGATATTTTCGGCTATTAGATCAGTTTCGGCTATTAGATGAAGTGGGTGCTAATTTGGAAAGAGGTAGCTGTTTCTCCTAGAAATCAGTTTTCTATGTTGTATTTTTTAATAAAGTTTTTTACATGTGAATGGTTGTTTCAATTTTACAGCTAATGCCGAAGATAAGAAAAATAAGTCAAAAGGGAAAGTTCATTCTATAAGAATTAGGACATCTCCAAAACCTTTATGTTATGTTCTGAATCATCTTAATTTAAATCAAAGGGAAGCCTTGGAAGAGATTGGTTTTGGAAATCTCAAATGTATGATTTTTGATGGTGTTACATCTAAGTTGGGGCACTTTGTTGTTGACCGCTTCGATCCGGTGACAATGTCTATCAAGCTCTCAAATGGAGAGATCAAGATCAATTCTAAATTGATTCATGACATGATTGGTATTCCTTATGGAGGGGTTGATATTGAATCTTTACAATCAGTTGACAATGTGAATCCATCATTGCTGCGTGAATGGTTAAATCAGTTTGATGACCAGTTTATTAGGCCAAATGATATCTTGAAAATAATTCTAAAGTCTGATGATGCTGGTTCTATTTTTAAACTGAACTTCATTGTGTTGTTTTACAACACAATGGTCGAATGTTGGGGCAGTGGTGTTTGCAAGATTGATTTTGTTAGCAAGATTGTAAGAGGTGAAGGGTTGGTTGATGATGTTGACTGGTGTGCTACTATCGAGAAGAGTTTGTCTTCAAGCAAACAGAAATGGAAGAGGAATGATCCTCGTTCTTATTATTGTGGACCTATTTCTGTGCTAGCTGTAAGATAATTTTTAGATTATACTTTTATGTGATTAATTAAAATGAAGCTTATGCTTATGTTTTGTCTTTTTGTGTTTTATGTTTATGTATGTTTTTTTTTATTCATCTGAACTCACAGCTTGCATATTTGGATTATATGAATTGTCCAAACTTTGTATCAATTCGCTTAAGGCCAGCGATTAAATTTTGGTCCATGGAGAAGATGAGAGAGAGGGAATCTGTTGAGATTGAAAATGGAGGATTTGGAATTGGTGATGTTTTGGGTGATGTTGATTCAATAGTATCTGGTTTAGAGGTTAGCATTTTTCTTTTGGTTCTTTTTTTGTTTTAGTTTTTATATGTTTATCCTATTGTCATTTTTCTTCTTTCATTTAATTAATTTGCAGGATGTTCATAATGTAGACTGCAAAATAATAAATTTGGTAAAGTTTAAGGAAGATGCTGAACAAAGCATTGATAAAGCTTTTGAGATGTTTCCTGAAATAGCACGTTGAATGAGTTGAAGGAGAAGCTCTTGTCATGTTTTGTGATCATTTGAGGTAGGGGCTTTGATGTTGGTGATATTGATGGAGATAATGGTGGTAATGGTAATGAAGATAACGATGAGAATGAAGATGGTGCCGGTGGTGATGGTGGTTGTGGTAGTGTTAATGGTCCGGATGGTGGTGCGATGGTGGTGTTGTTAGCAGTGGTGATGGTGGTGGTGATGTTAGATCTAATGTTGAGAAAGAAGTAGGTAGCACTTAAACCGATTGTTTTTGTAGTGATTATGAAAACAATATTACCGATGCACGAGTTACTATGTTTGAGAAGATTTTCGGAAATTGTTTGATTGACTATTATGGGGATATCAAGTAAGTGATTTACTTTAAAACTATGTTTTTGGTTTGAAACAATTTTGTTTTCTTGTAGTTTTCTTTAAGTTATGAACATACTTCTTTGTTTTTAATTATGTGATATATAATTTTTTTTTTTTTGTTGGCAGTGAGTTAGTTTACAAAGATCAATGAGGGAATAAACTCTCAATGAAACAATGTGATGGGTTTGTACCAAGGGCACCTATTCCAAGTGGTATCATTGATACGCGGTCTCATGCTTTAAATTTTGGACAAGGGTCTTTAGGTGATTTAGTTTTGAGTAAATACGTAACGCCCCATTTTGATAATAAAAGAATTAGAATATTTGAGAAATATAATGATTATTAATTTTCCCGTTATAAGAATTATTAATTGTTGTCTGATTATTGTGGTTATATTTATATCTTGAAGTTAGTGTTAAGTTTTAAAAATAAAGGAAACATAGGGGGCTTAATTGTTAACTACCCATAGTGTATTTGTACCTACCTAGAAAACCCTAGTTCTTTTTATGCGTGTGTGCCATTAGTTTGAGTGTGAGTGTGTGTGGAACCTAATGATTGAGAGAACAAGGAAGAGAGAGAGAAGTTTGAGAATTGAAGGAGGCTATTGGAAGGAAGCTTGTGAAGTCAAGATCAAGTATGAGCACCATCATCAAGTAAGAATTATATAACCCTAACCTTGTAGTTTTTAAGCTTTAATGATCAATTCGTGTGTTTAGATGATCAAGACTTGTTTATATGTATCATATAAGTGCCTTGAAATCATGTTTTGAATATTGAAATATTGGTAATTGAGTTGGGATAAGAAAATCATAGAAAATCAAAGAAAAATCCATTTGGGTCATATGACTAGTTGTTTTAAAGGTATAAGAGTCTAGTTTAATCATATAATGGTTTCATGGATTGATTTAGGCAGAAGGTCAAGAATATTGAAATAGTGAACAGAGATTAGAATTAAAATGTTTTATGGATTAACTTGGGTTTAAAAAGGGATTTTTAGTAGATATAATGAAGATCAATGTAAACTCAAGTTTACAGGGCTTTCAAATAAGTGTTTATGAGCTGAAGTTTTTGGAATCCTAATGATTCAAGTTAAAGTTATAGTGCAACGGGTCAAAATGGGTTACAACTAGTTGTTACCCAAGTTTCTAGCAAATCACTTGAGCTACCTTTGAAAAATAATATAAAATCACTCTTAAATGGTTAGAAATTGTACTATATGCTATTTCGAAGCACCAAGAGTCTACTTTAATTCACTTTTAGATTGCATAAGCTAGTTCATAAGTTATATTGGTCAAAAATCCATTTTTGTACAAGTCTGTTTTAAAGATAAAACGAGGAAAAACGATTTATAAGCATAAAGTTATCAACTGAGTTGTTATGATTATAACAAGTGTTGGCATTGTGTTGTGAGTCAGAATATAACCTAAACTTGGTAATTTAGGTAGGTATTGATTCAAGCAGGTTCACAAGTTGAAATGACAAGTTAAAGTTGCTAAAACTTGAAATATTGTAACTTTAATGGCCATCGAAGTTAAGTAGCCACTTTGTCCAACTTGGAACATGATAAATAGGTGTAATTATCGTGTTGAAGTTGCTGGAGATTATCTATGAATAAAATGAAGCGGTAGAACCGTTGGCATGTTGGGTAAAAACACAAAGAATGCACGAGTCCGATAAAAGATGGGCTTTTGGGCTAATCATTGATTCTGAGTATGTTTATAAGCTATTACTTCAAAGAATTATGTGAAAGAAAACAGATTTGTGTTTCATCGGTGAAATAAGCTCAAAATTCGACATGTTTGACTTTTGTTGACTTTTCTCGTCCTTTTTGAGTTATGACTTGAAACTCCACAGTTAGACTCCTCATGATAAGGGCAATAAGCTGTCTTTATAGAATTTTCCTCTAAAACGTCGTTTTGATGTCGGTCAAACAGAGTCAAAGTTGCGGGTTTGTGCCCCATTTAGTTAACTATCAGCCTTGTGGTCAGTTTTAGACTTTAGAGGCTGGTTAGCTAAAGTAATTCTTACATTTCCAAGTAAGTTCAAGTATGAATTAATGAAGAGTATAGCTTACTGATTTGGTAAAAAAAGGTACGAGTTTTGTATATGATTTCATTCAGGCTTTGGACCCAAAGGCTCATGATTTTCGGTGGTATCATCACCTAGTTTACGACATTAGTTGAAGGTTGTGTAAGTACCTCCTGTTTTTATGCTTATCGCTTGAAGTACAGTTCAACAGATCCGTGAAAGCTACATTTAAACCCTGCTTTCATTTTGTACTTAGCTATTTGGTTTGATTGATGTATGTTTGAAGCAAGAAGACGTTGCTAACCCAGTGTCTCCAACTTTATATATCAACAATTTTCTTTTTATAAAATCAAAATGTGTGTGCGAGACACTGCCACGCTGGTTGGTAAATGGGTTGATTATTCAGGGCAGTCAGTGATTGTCGTGATGCCAACAAAGTATTTCATCTTCGGGTCTTATTGAACGGGTCAGAGAGATTAATGAAGTATCTGTTGGTGGTAGAAGAGGAGGAGCAGGTTAAGGTTAAAGACGAGTAGGTGCCATTTAGTGTTAAAAAGGAGGAAGCATTCAAGGTCAGAGAGATTAATGAAGAAAGAGTGGAAAAGGTTGAAGAGTAACCGGTGGTTGCTAAAGGGATTGATCGTTCAAAGAGTAAGTTGCATACAACATTCTTAAGTTTATTAATTTGATTAGATTTCACCTGACTACATATGATCTTAGATCTGTTTTATGGGTCAAGTTTGGGTTTTTATGTTTGTTAGCTTATGCAAATACTCCATAAAATAGTCTAGAGTCCATACTTTGACTTTGAATCTTAGAGGGGTTACTTACTGCAACAAGTATAAAGTTTTAAAATTGTTAGTGGTTGTTCTATGAGAAGACATAGAATCTTCCTCCACAGGATAATCTGCCGGTCGCCAAAACATGCATAACCTCCACTGTATAATTACACTCCCCACAACACACATTTCTTACAAACTTTGGCTTAAATGGTTACACCAACGTCAGGAACCACCCCCAACCCCAACCCCACCCCACCCCCACCCCCACTTTCTGGAACAACCACATAACTGATGTATCTTCTCTCTTATCAACTCTCTCAACACTCGAAAAGAAACCACTGGTACTTCCTAAAACGTTTAAAAAACACTTGGCCTAGAATTGAAGTGTTTTGTGTTGGATCTAATGATCTATCAATTTTGTTTTTGGTTTTTTTTGGTGTTAGATCTAGACGGTTTTTAAGCCGATCTTAATGATTTTGAAGCCTCAACCATCCTTTCTTGATGTGTTTATCTCGTAAGAGGTCTTAAGAGTTTTGGTATCTTGCTTTATCAAAGTTTTAAGTTTGAAGGTTCTTTTAAAACCGCCGATGACATAGAAAAGAGAGTAACAGAAATGAACACCATAGAACATTGGTTGGTTAGCGTGGTGAAACTGAGATGAAGATGGTGTTGGTGGTGCTTGTACTGACAAATTAATGTCGGTGTCTTTATGCTATATGTTTACGTCTATGCTTGTGTTATCTCTTGTGTTTGTGATTTGTTTTTGGGGTTAGAATTTTTCTGCCCTGAGTAGCTTATTTGATGTATTGAGAGATGATTTGTGCATAGCATAAATTTACCATACACAACGAAAAGTGCATGATTAGACCATAATACCTTTATACATATTGATGGGATAAAATGACAATGGGTTTGTAAGGACATAGAAGTCATGATTGTTGTGTACATATCACCTCCAATTTTTTATTTAAGTTTTGAGTTCTTCAAGTTTCTGCGTATACTTGAGCTCTGTGCGCAGTTTTCCTTTTTACCCCCTCATATCTGGTCTCTCTATAAACTTATTGAACATTAACAGTATGTCTTTTGGTTTCTATAAATCTTGGAGGACATTGAAGTTATAAAAGCATTGTTGTGTAAATTTTATATTTTACTGGATTATTTATCATTTTATTAAATAACCTTTTAAAATATTGTGTAAGTTAATCTTTGTTGGGTGCATCAATGTGCCTGTACAAATGAAAATTCATATGGTTTGAAGTTTCTTTGTTTGTAGGTTTATGTTTTTGTTAAATTGCTATGCCATCTATCTCTCTTATAAAACAAAATGCTTTCTTGCTGATTTGTCAACTTGATTCGTTCCTGGTCCACCTGTGTTGCTTATGTGTCCATCAAATAGCATAAAATTGGAGATCGATTGAAGGGGCAATCCTGTCCTTCGCTCTGGATTTGTCATTTGGAGATCCTCATTTATGGTGCCTATTACTGTAATAACTGCTAGAAGGGGACGAAGAGACCCTAATCGACATTCGATGCTGCTACAAAGCGGAGTAGAGACCCTAATCAACATTTGTTGCTGTTATGGACAGGTTAACCTATGAACCCCTTTTAGATTACAATCTTCCATTGTGTTTATTTTCTATAACTGAACTGTGATTCCTTTGCTCTGTTGGTGGATGTATGCTCGAATAATCGGTGTGCACATCAGTATCACCTACTTGATGAAATGTCACATACAATTGCAACATTTTTTTCACGGTTTTTGAATCAGGTAAAGCTACCGAATTCATGGACTTTGTTAAAAGGCTCTTGAATCCAGAATATAGAAAAAGAATCACATGAAATAGTAGTTTAATCTTGATTCTTGGATTGCTTATAAATTCATTGAGTGTTAACAAAAATTCTGAGTCAATACAGTAAGATACCAAACAACATATTGCATGATAACGGTTGGGTTCGTAAATCGTGATGGAAGCAGCTTGAAGGGCGAAATAGTGTAGGTCGTGAATAGAAGCCTAATTCCTTAATAGAGGTTGAAGTATGTGACGGGTGAAGGAAAATTTACAGGAACTACTGATAATTCATCAATTGTGGCAAAAGCATCCTGTAAGTCATGGAATTTGAAACTCTAATTCGTGAATTGTGTGCTAATTATGCAGGTTGTGTCCTTGAAGACTGATCATTGATACATATCCTTAATCTTGTTAACTCCATATGAATTAGTTTCATGTAGAATGTTATTATAATTGAGGGGTCCAATTTGTATCAGTTAACTACATGAAAGTTGATGATTTCATGTTGAAGATAAGAATGATAAGCCATAGCTACTAAGTATACAATCCATTGCAGCCAGACCAATAGCAAATCCAAAAATGCCCTGTTGTAAATAACCATTGGTTTAAACTTGAACTAAAGTATCGAAGATTATATTTCACTACTAGGAAAAAGATACAGTAAAAAAATGGAGGTAGCTAAAAAACCATAATTCGTTTGCAACCGAAGGGTGTGGATTCATATACAAGCATGCTTAATAAATAATAGTACATAATTGCATAGAGGATGGTAGATGACCTGTTTATCAAACACTTGATAAACAATTGACAAATTGAATGAACAACTTTTATTTATTTTCCCACGTCTCTTACTCTCTCTGCTTGAGTTGTGGATGTCGGGAGGGTTGGGTAGCGGGTCAAAAGGGCAAGGTTGAAACAAGTCTTTTTTAGTGCAGTTCTGGTTGTGTTGATGTGAATTTCGTACTTTCTTTCAATGTTTTTTTGGGTTTCGCAGCCCATAGGAGCAGCTATTGGTAATTATGTCATAATGTATGCCCTAGCTTTGGTACTCGCAGAGAGCTTTAAAATTTATTGTGCAGTAAATAATGGAAGTGTAAATCATACTGATAAGGTAAATTTTCCTATTTATCTAGAAAACATGATACTTTCGTATTCGGTTTCTTTTTTTATAAATAACCATCAATCAACCTTTCTTGATGTTATTTTTTCAGATGCCAAGACACGAAGCCACCAAACCTTTGTATATAGAATATCGAGCCGGCCAACAGGTAATATCTTGAACCGTATATTCAATATACAAGCCTTCATTGTAAATATAATTTATATTTATCATATTTGGCTGGTTTGGGTAATCTTTTGGTATAAGTCGAAACTCTATGAGTTAGGTCTTTGTTCAACATTTTGAACCTTTTATATATAATAATGAGGTTTTACACGTTAAAGATACACTATGGGCTACTTTTGATATGTTTCCTCTGAAGCTAACTTTTTCTTTCAAAAAATACGAGTTTGATTTTATAGAGAATAAAACGTGACCTGAATTGACCCATTCGTATGTAAATGTTTGGAATCGCCACTTGTAATAATCGTGGTGAAGGAAACACATTGTAGTATGGTTTAATTTTCTCACGCTGGGAGTCTGACTTGTATGAAGTTTCTAAAGGACCGGAGCTTGCTAGGAACTTCCAAGGTCATGATCTTAGAGAGGTAAATAATGGCTTCTGATTTCATAAGTTTTACACGTTTACCCATCATTTGTATCATTGGGTAACAATGGTAGAGGGGTATTAATGGTAGTTAAAACTTTTACAGCCTCCTCAATTGGTTCTTGCGACTATGGAAGAGTAAATAATTTATTGTTTTGTTTCAAGATATAAACATTATATTTTGCCCTTCTAGGAACATTAAAAGTCTTGTATCGACTTATAAACCGGAAGAAGGCAACAAGTCTATTGAAGCTGTCAATCCAACCGCTGATGAAAACCCGAGCCTATGGAGAATCTTGACGAGTTTGCAGTTTCTCTAATGTGAAGAGTAGGTAACCGAATGGGTGGCTCAGGCAGGTAATGTTTTGGTATAAATAAGCTGAACCGTTTTTGTTCAGTTTGTAGTTATATTTTCTTTTTTGTCTTTTGGCGCGACATAGTTTGTTGAAGGCAATAAACTCTTTTAGGAATTACTTAATTTGGTATATGTGGCTACAACACATTGATTTATACATTTTAGGGAGAATTTCATATATATCCTTTGAAACTTCCCTAATTACATATATATCCTTGTAAACATTGGAATTACTTATATATCCTTACAAAACCTATTAACTCACAAATATATCCAAACACTTAATTAAATAATATTTTTTCAATTTAAAATCTGAAAAACAAAAATAAATATTATCCTAATTTGATTTCTTGTTAAAATTACAAAAATACCCATTTGATCTATCTAGATCTCACGTATCACTCATATAATCACTCCCATTAGATCTCACGTATCACTCCCATTAGATCTCACGTATCACTCCCATATCCTAATTTGATTTCTTGTTAAAATTACAAAAACTCCCATAATCACTATCTAGATCTCACGTATCACTGCCGTTTGTCACGTATCCATTGCTGTTTCATATTCTTAGGAGAACCAAAACGATTCACGATTGAAGCTTCATCTCTTACGTATGGCAATTCGATAAATTAGTTGAAGCTTCATCCTTCCTCAGTCGAAGATTCGGTATACAGATTCATCTCGAAGATTTGGTATCTCCTTCCTCAGTTGAATATACAGATTCAGTATCTCCTTCCTCAGTCGAAGATTCAGTCAAACATACAGATTCATCTCCTTCCTCAGTCGA
>JAUEJL010061686.1:0-18311 GCA_032274825.1 Drosophyllum lusitanicum | reverse complement strand
CAGCTTTTGTATTGAATATATTCTATGTATTTTCTGTAAACTTTTTATTTATAGTTATGTGTTATTTACATAAGTTTCAAAATGTATATAATTTTTAGAAGACTATGTATAAAAGAAAAGAAGTTAAATATAAAAGTTATTTCAGTGTACCCGAGCACCGCACGGCTATTATACTAGTTATGTTTTGGTTTAAACAATGAATTTTCGGTTTGTGGTTTGAAATGTTGAAATGATGTACTCTCATATTTTATTTTGGCTGTCTATTTATGGTTGGGAATTGTCTATCACTTAAAGCTATGAAACCTTGTCCTGTAACACCCCGTATTTCTGCTTTAGCGGGGTGTGACATATATCTACCACATTTTCAGCTGAACTGCCATTCTAAAATTATGACTCTAGAATTATTATTTCCATCTTGTTTTCAGTTGGTTGTAAGGCCCATAAAGCTTCCAATTTATTTGTTAGGCCTAAAGATTTTGGCCCAAAGTCATATATGTATGTCTTCGATAACCACACTAATATGCCGCCCCTATATTTTCAATCCTCTTTTCCAATTCAATTCTATGTCCCAACATGAGTTTTCAATATATATATATATATATATATATATATATATATATACACACACACACATATATACACGCACACACCTCAGTTTCCGGTTCATATATTGAAAGTCCAAAGATTAAGAAGATAGATGAATATGAACACAATAAAGAACACTTTGCTCTCAAAACACACACAAGATATATATATAGTTCAAGTCCAATGGGCCTACTAGGCTTCGGCTTGAACTATATGGGCTAACTATTACATAAAAATCCTATTCTTATTAAACATAAATTACACAAAGCCTACAAACAAATATATATCTAACAATCTCCCCCTTTTCAAGCCTTGTAGATGATCACCTGCTTCTCTGCCCTAGAAACCCTTCCCATGACATGTACGTCTTTCTCTCTTGAACCTTTTCTTCGAGATAATTAGCTGCCCTAGTCATTTTGACAAGAATCTCTTGTTCTTGGATGTTTCGATTTTAAAGCAAGTTCTGCGATAATTTGATATGCCTCTGTTGAGAGTACCATCAGAATAGGCGTTGAGCTCAAAGAATCTCATGAAGGCTTTTTCACCATTACATTTAGATATCACGATCCCTTCAGCATCTTCATAGTCATCATCATAGTCTTCTATGACTGTATACTTCCTCAGTTGGTTTGATTTGGAGTGATGTTGGTTTGCCTTTAGCACATTTGTCTTTTCTAGATCCGCCTCAGCACCCAGTTGCAAATCATGAAAACCACCAAATGTGATAGCCATACCTCTTTGCTCTTCTTTGGATTTTCCAACTTTGCATGCAAGTTCATTTTCTAGGTAAGTGATGTTATCTAGACTCAGATGTCTCAGTTCCACTTTATTGAAATTATACCATTTCCCGTCAGCTCTGGTTACGTGGAAGTGAACCATTTCATAGTTGAGGAAGTTGCGCAGATATACATTCTTAATTTTGACGATGGGACGTCTGGATGTCACTTGTTCTTTTGGAGCGGTATGGAACATTGCTGCAAACTTGATTGCCCTTTCATTTTCTCTTGAGTTTAGCATGTAAATATCATCCACCTCAGTTAGCTGATCAGAGTAGATTTCAGGAATTCTTTCTTCAAGATATGGTTCTGCAAACAGTTTTGTCTGCCAACGAGGTTGGGGGTTTCTCAGGGCTTCTCAGGGCTTTATATTCTCAATGGTTGGCTTTTCTGCTAAAATCCTTTCGTGAGTTGGAAGTGGTTTAGGTCCTCCACAGTAAGTTTCTTGAATCTGCCACTCATTTTCCTCTCTCTCTCTCTTCTCCTCTCAGCTTCTTGCTTTTCTTTGTCGACCAGGTCAATAGGAGCAACGTTGAACTGTCCTTGAGCAAGCGGGAAAATTTCAAGTAGTTCTCTATTGACTGTTGTGAGTGCTTTATGAAGACTGATTTGCTCTTTCTCCTCTTCTTCTTCGACTTGTATTATATGCCTCTTTCTTTTCGATCTTTCAGTTTGAGTTATATGCCTCTTTCTTTTCGATCTTTCAGTTTGAGGCCTCTTTCCTTCGGATTTTTCAGTCGGGGCTATAGGTTCTTCTGGTACAACAGTCAGTGCTATAGGTTCTTCAGGGACAACAGGTTCTTCTTGAAATTCGGGGAATACAGGTTCAAGTTTGGGAAATCAAGTCCTTCTTCAGTTACTTGTTCATCACCACCACCACCACTTCCATCTGTTTGGAATTCTGGTTCTGTTGCAACGGTAAGTCTTAAAGTTGATAGTGAACCAACATACATTCTTCTCCTTTACTCCCCCTCATGAGGATCGGGATCATCACGATCATCATCCTTTCTCTTGGTGGATTAAGCTTGTGTCTTATCGTTTCCCAAACCCAGATACAGTCTCAGTGAGGGTGGTAAGGGCTTCAAGGATGGTTTCGTTTAAAGTGTTTGATGTGGAAGTTTGGGGTGGGTGTTGTTGAGACTAAAGAGCTGCAAGGAGATTGGTTTGTTCTTGGTTGTGGTTTGTTCTTGGTTGGGATTTGTAACGCTATTTAGCTTGGCATGCAGCAGCTCTTTCAATTCTTCAATTGAGTGATCACGTTCAGTTATGGTGGGTGGTTTATTGACAAGGGTTTCTACGGTGGTGGCCAAGTCATTAAGTTGAGTTTGAAGGTTGTTCAATTTGGCTTCAAGATGGTTTAACTTGACGGTTACTTCCTCTTTAATGTTAGATTCTAGTTTCCAAAACTTTGAATCCATGCAGCGTCTCAGTTCAGTGGTAACCCCGAGCTCACGAAGAGGACCTGTTGACACGATAGTTGAATCAACTGTGTGGCCTGCAGTAAGTGTTGGCGTGATGGTAGCACTGGCAGGACTTCCACCCGATCCTCGTGGTTGACCTAAAGTCTACAGGTGTTCCGGCAACATCAAGAAGATGTGCAGATCGAGCGACTCGTGTCCTAGAAAATTGAATTAAATTTTGTCGAATAAGAGCTAGACTCGATTGTGGACGAAAAAGATTTGTGGACGGGGGAGGCTGTCCACTAATTTCAAAACCAACAAACTCCGAATGAGTTGTCGATTGTGTATGTGCTAAGACCCCGTGGGATGAAACAGCAGTCAGTTGAGTGAAAGCCGAGTGGCTGGAGGGGATTAGTGCTTGCATTGGTGGGATGCTAGTGGCTTTTTCAATACCAGACTGAACGTTATCCAGTCCGGTAGTAGATGTGGTTTCCCGGCTTTTTGGTTTTGGGGTTCCCTCACACTCATCTTTTTTTTGTTCACCTCTCTCTCAACCACGACTTCATCTTCGTTTCGATCCACTTCCAAATTTCCCTCTTACCCAAAGGATGGGTCAATCTCACCAAAAGTTTGAGATATTTCAGGTAAGTCCTGTTGAATGTTTTCATATAGATTGGTTATCTGATGGGTACCGGCAGATTCAGTCTCATCCTCCTTTTGTATAGACTCAGAAGGTGCTGATTTCTCAGACTGTGGAGAATTAATGCCATGAATGTCGGTGACTGTTCGCTCCTCAAAAGATTGACTTGTAGATTTTTCCTTGGAGGATGCCTCTGAGTCACTGAAGGATAGTCTATCAAAGGCATTTTCAATGTGTACAAGACGATGTACCCCCTCACTCTCGTGTATCGCACCACCTTCACCACTTCCACCACCCCTCTCAACATTTTCTCTCTCTTGCACTCCCCGGCTCGATTCACCCCTGTGCTTACGAGCTCCTAAGATGCTACTACTCGGACCCTCACCGGCTGCTAAGGCCCCCGAGGTAGGTTCTACCGGTGCTCGTAAGACTAGAGGGGTTATACTATGCTCTCTCATGTAGTCCCTCACACACTCACTCTCTTGATCTAACATTCTAATCAGTGTAACAAGAATTGGCATTGTCGGTATACAAGGGAAATCCTTGAATTTAGGGAACCTCTCAATCTGTCCCATAGGAATCTATGCATTCTCAAGTCTTGGGGCTATCCCTGGAGTACATTCAATCACATTTTCTACGAACATTGTAAGTAATCTTTGATATGGAATGAAGGTCTTCCTTTTGGCCGGGTTGGCCTTTTCTTTGACCATTCGTACAAGTTCGTTCCAGATTATTTCAGCATAGTCGAGATGCTTGTGAAAGGCAATCCCAACTAGTAGTTGTAGAGAGTAGTATGAACCGCCATCCGTGCCGCGGTGAATCCCTGTTAAGGTTCTGGAAGTGATTGCGGCTAGGGTTTGCCACAGAGGGACAAGTTTTGTGCGTTTGAAGTGCCTTATTTGGGTAAGTTCACCATCATATCCAAGCTTGATCACATGGTTGAAAAGTTCATTGTCAAAAGGTTCTTGGTCATAGTCCTTGTCCGGGTAGTTGTCAGAATTTGAGAGTTCTAGGAGTTGTCGGAGTTCGCGGAGAGTAAGTTGAACTGGAACAGTATCAATAACTCCATCGAGGCATTGAAGACCTTTGCTGTTTGTGGCTTCCCTAAAAGTATACCAGAGTTGTTGTAAGTATACTTCAGGCACATGTGTTTGAGAGACGTTTAGGTTGTATGTGATGGCATTGTTTAGTGGGTGAGCTTTGATAATTTTTGATATGATTGGGAATCGGGTTTCAGTGTTTTCTGGGTCAAAGAAGACATTGTTTTGGTTGACATCCAAGTATTGATCAGCTGGGATTAGGTTTTCAGCGGGTTCAGGTTGGTGTGGTGAGTTGGGTGCAGCCATCTGTTATGAACACAAGAAGACAAACATGTTAAGTCACAGAGTTCAGACATTCAAGTGTGAAACATGTTGAGTTTAAAGTAATGGGTACCATTAGAACACGGGTCTAATGTACCAATAAATGGTTTGCAGAGATTGTAACCACAAGACTTTCAAAAAATTTCAATATTTAAGAAAAATTCTTTGTTCCGAGAGTCGGCAAAATAATCAAGATAATTCAGTTTGTTTGACTTTGATTTTGAGTCGGACTTAGGGTATAATTTGAATAAGTGTTTAACACCCCTAGGTCGGACCCTCATGTCGAACAAGTGTTTAACACCCTTAGGTTGGACCCTCAAGTCGGATAGCTACAAGTCAGTCTAAGTCGAACACTCCCTAAGTCAAACAAGGAAATGCAAGGTCCAAGTCGAACAAGTTAAAAGTAACATAAGTCGAACCGGTTATAACATGTTAGTTACAAGTAAAAAAGTCGAACAATGGATAAGGCGAACAAGTAAAAAGTAACACAAATCGGACCGGTTATAACATGTTAGTTACAAGTAAACAAGTCGAACAACGGATAAGTTGAACAAGGCTAAGTCGAAAATTGGACAAGTGATATAAGTCGAATTGTTGTAAGTCGAACAAAATACAAGTGGGTAAGTCGGACATCCTGTAAGTCGGACCATTCAATACTTGTAGTTTCAAACTTATACACACTTTGAATTCCATTTTTTTTACCAAATCAGACCTAAATGTTAAATTTCTTGTACCATTATGCTCAAAAGTTGCTCTAGAACAAATTGTCTACACTGACCTATCATTAATAACAACATTTGACTCATCAATCAACCCAAAAGTTCTCTATTTTGAATAACACAAAAACGCATGGAAACCCTTTTTACAAATCAGTGATAGGTGATTGTTTTTGTTCGATTCAAGCACAGAAGGTGTCGATATTGTCTAAGACATGATTTTGACACACCTTTGACCATTAACAACTTTTGAGGGGTTTTAATGTCAATAACTCACATACAGCTACGGTTTCAACCAAAAATGTAGCAACGGGTCGATTTTGAACATTGAAAGCCTGGAATCATGTAATAGAGTGTTTACCTTTCGATTCAGATGATGATTTCGAGTGCAAAGAAGCAAAAATCAAAGAAAATGATCAACGAAATTGATATTTGGTTGAAAGGACAGTGCACACAAGTATTTTGAGTTTTGAATTGGGGGGAATGAACTGAAGTCGGACAAGGGTTCCACTTATATTTGGTTTGGTCCGACTTGGTTCCTGGTTCGACCCAAAAGCCCAAATCCATTTTCTTCTTGGTTCGACCCAAGCCCAAACCCATTTCTTTGTGTTTTTGAAGTTTTAATTTTCTGATTTCTTTTTGGATTTCCAATTTTAAGAATTTAACATACTAACGACAAACCAAACAAAAACAAAACGAACTCCCCCTCAAATTGTGCACATATCGTCAATTTGAGCGAGAGAAATAATCTTTTTGAATGTTGTCGGATTTTTAGGATGTTTTTGCGAGATATTTTTCTTTTCTCCCGCTACAAGAATGCATATTAATGTATTCTTGGGGAATTGTTAATGACAGCGCTCCGCCTAGACATGAGTATCTTTATTCCTGCACACGAAACACAACCACGCATAATACCTCTTGAAACATTATTGAAAGAGCAATGGAAAGTAAAAGATAGTAAGGTGTTGAATCACATCTTCAAATTCAACATGCCCAACTTAGACACCAAGTAAGTGAACCGAGATTCATCTAACGGTTTGGTGAATATGTCGGCAAGTTGATTGTTAGTGTAAACATACTGTAATTCAATTAGACCTTTTTCAACATTGTCTTTCAGAAAGTGATATCTGATGTCGATATGCTTAGTCTTTGAATGATGAACCGGGTTGCACGAGATGGCAATGGCACTCCGGGAATCACACAATAAGGGAATCTTGGAATATTTCAGACCAAAATCTCTGAGTTGAGTTCTCATCCATAGACTTTGTGAACAACAGCTAGCTGAAGCCACAAATTCAGCTTTAGCAGTAGAGGTGGACACACAATTCTGTTTCTTTGAACTCCAGCAGACAAGACAGTCACCCAAGAAATGTGCACTGCCCAAAGTACTCTTCCTATCTATCATGCACCCGGCATAGTCGGAGTCTGAATACGCAAGTAATTCGAATGAAGAGTTATGGGATAACACAAACCAAGGTCTGGTGTTCCAAGGTATTTGAAGATTCTTTTGATAGCAAAGAGATGTGATTCCTTTGGATTCGCTTGGAATCGGGCACACAAACAAGTAGAGAATGTTATGTTCGGACTACTTGCAGTCAAGTAAAGTAGAGATCCAATCATTCCCCTATAAGTTTTTAAGTCAACTGTCTTTCCGTTAAGATCAGTAGATAACTTGGTTTTGGAAGACATGGGGTTGGCATGGACGAGCAGTTGGACATGTCATATTTTCTTAATAAATCGTTGATGTATTTAGATTGGTTTATGAAAATATCATTTTAAATTTGATTTACTTGGAATCCAAGGAAGAAATTCATCTCCCCCGTCATCCTCATTTCAAAAAATTTCGCTATGCTTTTGGAGAACTCATAACTGTAGGACAGGTTTGTAGAGCCAAAGATAATATCGTCTACATAGATCTGGACTAATATATAGTCATCTCCCATTTTTCTGGGTGAATAAGGTAGTGTCAATCTTTCCTTTGGAGTACCCTTCTTGGACCAGATAAGCCGACAGAACATTATACCATGCTCGAGGAGCTTGTTTGAGTCCATACAAGGCATTGTAGAGTATGTAAACATCATTTGGTCTCTTAGGGTCAACAAATCCCTCTAGTTGGGATACATACACTTCTTTCTTCAGAATTCCGTTTAAGAAGGCCGTCTTCACGTCCATTTGATAAACTTTGAAATTCTTGAAGGCGACATAGGCTAAAAATACCCGAATAGCCTCTATGCGAGCAACAGGTGCAAAGGTTTCATCGTAGTCAATTCCCTCCTGTTGGTTGTACCCTTTGGCTACCAGATGAACTTTGTTGCGAGAAATCACTCCTGATGAATCTTTCTTGTTCTTGAAGATCCATTTGGTACCCACAATGGATTTGCCAGGGGTCTGGGTACCAATCTCCAAACTTTGATCCTTGCAAACTGGTTTAGTTCATCTTGCATTGCAATGATCCAGTCAACATCTTGTAAGGCATCTGTGGTGCGGGTTGGTTCAAGAATTCTTATGAAGCTTGAAAATTGACACTCATTGGATGTAGCAGATCTATTTTGTACGCTAGTGTCACGGTTGCTAATTATTTGAGTCTCGGGGTGAGCACTTCTCCATCTAGGTTCATGAGGGGTAGGAGTGTCATTTTGAGGAAAGAATTCATTCAACTGTTGTTGTATAGATTCATCCTCTTCTTGTGCTTCAAGTTCCAGATCAAATTGAGGAGCCGGTTTGTAATATACTTCATTATCTAGCCCTTCTTCTGTGCTAATAGGTGAATTTGATGCTGTGAATGTCTCACCAAATGTTTGTAATGGATCAGATTTAGAGTTGACTGGTCGTGAGTTGGACTCAGATGTTGTGTGTTGTGAGATGTCAAGAGATTCTTGTGCTACAGCTTCAATCATGTCTGGAGATTTAGAATTAGATCTAGAATCATCATCTAAAAAATCAAATATATATTTCAAGTCAGGTGACTCTTTTGAAATAAGCTTGTTTGTTTCTTTTCTTTGAAAAACTTGTTCTGAACGAAAATGTCCAGAAACAACTCCTAATGATTTTGGTGATATAGATGTAGTTATTAGTGTATCATCAAAAGTCACGTTTATACTTTCAACCACAACATTAGTTCGTTTGTTCAACACATGAAAAGATTTTGACTCCTGTGAATAACCAAGAAAAATTCCCTCATCAGCTTTAGAGTCGAATTTTCCAAGGTTAGACTTTTCATTCAGGACAAAACACCTATTACCAAACATATGAAAGTATTTGATATTAGGAACAATGTCATTGGCAAGTTCATAAGGAGTTTTATTAAAGCGATGGTGAAGAATAGATCTGTTTTGTGTATAGCAAGTTGTGTTGATTGCTTCTGCCTAGTAGAAAGGTGGTAGATGAGCATATGACAGCATGGTTTGAGCCGCTTCAACAAGGGTTCTATTTCTTCATTCTACAACCCATTTTGTTCGGGTGTGCAAGGGTCGGGATTGGCAGCAGTGGTTTTTGCGCTTAAAATCTAGAGGCATTACCCATATGGAGTCAAGTGCACCATATACACGGATCACAAGAGCTTAAAGTATTTCGCCGACCAAAAGAATCTGAACATGCGCCAACGGAGGTGGTTAGACTTAGTCAAGGATTACGATTGTGAGATCTTGTATCACCCGGGGAAGGAAAACGTTGTGGCAGACGCTTTGAGTCGCAAGACAAACCATATACAGTTAAACGTGAGATGCATGAGGATGACGGTCATGACTTTGCTTTTCGAATCAATTTTAGCAGCTCAAGCTGAGGCCATTAAAGAAGAGAACCAGAAAACAGAATGGATAAAGGGTCAAATGACGTTGATGGACAAAGACAATCACGGTTTATGGACTAGATATGGACGAGTCTGGGTACCGAGGGTTAAGGATGTCAGAAACCTCATACTCGACGAAGCAGACAAGTCAAAGTTTTCTATACACCGAGGAACCACTAAGATGTACAGAGATTTAAGGATGGATTATTGGTGGCCAGGAATGAAGAGAGATGTGGCTAAGTACGTGGAAAAATGTCTAACGTGTCTATGGGTTAAAGCCGAGCATCAACGACCGCGCAGTAAACTGCAACCACTAAAGATACCAGTTTGGAAGTGGGAACACATAACCATGGATTTGATAACAAAACTACCGAGAACACCAATGAATTTTGATGCAATCTAGGTGGTAGTAGATCGGTTGACTAAGAATGCACACTTCATACCCATTAGAGAAGCGAGCTCAGCGGAGAAATTAGCCGATAGTTATGAGAAGGAAATAGTCTCAAGGCACGGTGTACCGGTATCTATCATATATGATCGCGATGTGCGATTCACATCCAGATTCTGGAGTAAGTTTCATGAGGACTTGGGTACAAGAATCAACCTTAATACAGCTTATCACCCTCAAACATATGGGCAACGTGAACGAACGATTCAAACACTTTTGAGGGCTTGTGTGATTGATTTCGGAGGAAGCTGAGATTTATACTTACCACTAGCGGAGTTTTCGTACAATAACAGCTATCATGCTAGTATTGGCATGCCGCCATATGAGATGTTGTATGGAAGAAAGTGTAGAACCCCAATCTGTTAGGGAAAGGTCGGTCAGAGGGAACTTGGCAACACGGAAACAGTTTAGAAAACGTTTGAGTGTGTACAGCAAGTTCGCAAAAGATTAAAAGTTGCTCAGACCCGACAGAAAAGTTACGCGGATAAACGAAGGTCGTTACTAGAATTTCAAGTGGGAGATTTTGTCTTACATAAGGTATCTCCATGGAAAGGGGTGATATGATTCAGGAAACAAGGAAAATTGAACCCGAGGTTCATAGGGCCGTTTAAAGTAATCGTAAGGGTCGGGAAGGTAGCTTATCGTTTAGAGTTACCAGAGGAATTGTCGAAGATACACAATACTTTCCATGTGCCATACGTTCGAAAGTGTTTAGCCAACGAAACGGTGTATGTACCTTTAGAACACATCATGATAGATGAAAGATTAAACTATGTTGAGAAACTGGTTGCGATCATAGAAAGAAAGGTCAAACAGTTACGGAACAAACAAGTAAGGATGGTCAAAGTGCAATGGGAACACCGCAAGGGTTCGGAGTGGACGTGGGAGTCCGAAGAGGAAATGAGAAGAAGCTACCCCGCACTTTTTGAGTAAGGAGTTCGAGTACGAAATCGTGCTAAGTGGGGGAGAGTTGTAATATACTGTTTCCTTTTGATTCGATAAAAAGGGCATTTTACTATCTTGCTACATTATTGTTAGTAGTATTATTACTTAAATAATATAGGTGCTTGTTAATTGGGCTCTGTTTAAATTAATATTATGTGTTATGGGCCTTTTTAGATTAGTGGTGGGCTTAGCCTTGTTAAGGGGGTATAAATAGAAAATTAGGGCACAGTCTCCAAGGTCCCTAGTCACCTGAGAGAGTGTTAGTGTGTGTGTGTGTGTGTGTTCTTACCAGAATGAGAGCAAGAAGGGTAGAATCATCATCTTTCATTCAAGGAATTACAAGGAAAATCATCAGCTAATATTCCTTACTTCATTATGATCATGTAGGCATCAAATTTTACTCTGTTAGATGATAAATGAGTAGTTGACATCTGGGTTCTGGAGGTTTGGTGTTATACGAACAAACCAAGAAGAAGATTGAGGCTAGATCCTTTAATACTTGATGAAATACAAATTAATCTTAAAGGATTTGTTTTAATGTTATTAGAAAGGGGTTTGCGATTGATTTTGAATGTTTTGGTTAAGATTTCACTGAATTTGTTTCTGCCTTGTTCGACTAGTACGAACCAGAGAGGGGTCCGACCAAGATGACCCCCCCATGCGACTAGTGCAATTTTCGCTTGATCCGACTTTAGTGCAAGTTTCGCTTGGTCTGACTTAGTGCAAGTTTTGCTTGGTCCGACTTAGATGAGGTCCGACCTAATAAGGGGTCCGACTTAGGCCCTGGCACAGTCCAAGATGACATCCGACTTGGAGGGTCCCGACGAGCCTCGGTCCGACTCGAGTTAGTAAGTTGTACTCGGTAATAACTTAGTAAGTATTTTGTAGGTTCGTGCTCCGAACTCGTGACTAGATAATTCTGTGAATTGCCGTTTAACTGAGAAACTGAGACTACTGACAGATGAGTATTCTTACTTACACTCTAAACAGACTTTGTATACGATCGGTCACGTGCAAATAAGTGAACAAGCTGTGAGATACGTGAGAGATATGTTTAGACCGTCTACTTCGGTAACGGGTATGTTAGACCGTTTACTTCGGTAACGGGTATGTTTAGACTGTTAATTCAGTAACGAGTATGTCTAGACTGTCTACTTCGGTGTCGGGTATGAGACCAACACTTCGGTGTCGGGTATGTTAGACTGTTGCGATGGCAACGGGTACGATGAGACTGCCTAAGTAGGTGGGTACGATGAGACTGCCTAAGTAGGCGGGTATGATAAGACCACTTACTACGGTAAAGGGTATGAGCTATGTGTTACTTGATGAACTGTTTGGTTTGTAAGTAGTGTACTCGCTAAGCTTCGCGCTTACTGTTGTTGTTTTAACTCTTTTCAATAAAGGACCATGGCGGGGCTCCAGCACCTAAGAGATGGCTCATCGTTAGAAGACTTCCGCTGGACATTTATTAAACTTAGTATTTTGATTACTCAATTGATAGTATGAACATGATTTACATAAACTAGATTACTAAAGTTGTTGGAAAGTAACTATTCATTTAGATACAATTATGGTTCTGATATGGCAGTCATACGTTTTCAATTTTGTAAATTTCATTATAAAAAAAAATAATTTGACCCAAGGCCTACAACAAATATATGTCTAACATATATTAATATACATTTCAGTTCTCAGTTGTTGCACTAAGCTCATTCTTTGGGTCAACCTTTGAGGCCTGGTTTTCGGTCCACTATGAAGCCCAACATATTTCGATTAGTTGAAGCCCAAAAGTTGTTACCATATGCGTTTCTTTTTGGGCCCACCATATGGTTTTTCGATGACTAAGCCCAGACTCAATTTTTAATTTGTGTCGGGCCCAATTCTAGTTTTCAATCCATGTTGAACTGCATATAAAGTAGTTTTTAGAAAATCAACTGGTTCACGATGTGCTCGACTGAAGAACACAGCCGACACATCAAGAGCATCGATCGAGATTCAGAGATTCATAATTATTCTCACTCGTTCTCTAGTGTCAGTATACGAGTCCCCAACAAGTTAATTTCATTTTAATTAGATTTCCATGGGTCCTAGCTATATCCTTGTTCACAGCTCCATGTTCATAAACGACAGCCACAAAGACCCAAGAAATCGACTGTTCAGCGCACCAAAACGTATGCAATTAGTTGTAATAGATTGAAGTACTAACCTGATGTTCTCCCCTTCAACTCCCGTGTATTTTTATGGAGAGCAGCTCTACGAATTCTACCTCTTCCCCTCACCAGAACACACTCACAACCGCGCACAGCCGGTCTCAACCGATTCTTGCTGGAACCCCAATGATTAATCCCAAAAACTAGTTGATAAAAGCAACAGAGGGGTCGAAATCACTAAACCATCGATTGCTAATTGAATCCCGAAGATATGAGAGTGTTTTAGTCTTGTTCCCTGTTTCTTTCCCATGGCCAACGGAAACATGCGCACTCACAAACGATATAATAAAGGGTATAATTCTCCAAAATGTATTAAACTATACCCAAAATGTTAATGTGTATATCCACCTTCCAAAAATGCTATTGTGTATTGAACTTTTAATTTATTGTTATTGTATGTATTTTGATTACATAAAAAATAAAAAAAAGTATAAGTTTAATACATACAATAGGAAGTTTAATACATACAATAACACATTTTTTGAAAGTTTGATACACACAATAGCATTTTTTAATGGTGGATACATATATTAATATTTGGGGTATAGTTTAATACAGAGAAGTAATACTTTTTTTAAATGGTGGAGTATTTTAAATCATCAAAAACTATCACGCAATACATGATAGCCACAATTTCTATTTAAGTGCTATCTACAAACAAATTTACACCCCTCAATGCATAGAGTACAACTATCATATACCCAAAGTTTGATTACTTTGATCCACAAAAATAGCCCCCATTAAACTTTGTAAAAGTAACCAAAAGTATATAAAAAAAACCCAACATCATATTTGAAGTAGTGGGTTTATGGTAAGAATTTAGAAAGTTACATTTTAAGTGATTTAGCAGATGAGATATGATATAAGAATGATCTAACGGTTGTATAAAATAGGGTTTTTATTGGTGGGTAAATAGAATTAGATCCTCATTTTGAGGTGTTTAATTGGCCAATAGGTGAAACCTTGAAGCATCGGGTTTTTTTCTTCACAGAAATTTTTGATATATCATTTTTCTTATCTTTTTTATCCAAGTTTTTGCTTTAAAACATACCAAATTTCCAATTTTTAAGGATACATGTTTAATTAAATTAATAGAAGAATGTTCAATATAGTCCATAATTAATTCATAGTTCTAAGAGACTAATTTTAGCCTTTGAATCAATGGCATCAAGGGTCCAGATTAAATTTTAAAAATTTGGGCGTAGTGACATTTTTGTAGTTTTTCGTAATTTACATGTGATTGTATACTGAATCATCTGTGATTGAATATTAAAATTTTAGGACTATGTTTTTTAAATGAACTTTATTAAACACAACTCTAAATTAATATATCTGTTAAACACATGGCTTTATAAACATCACAAACAATCGAAAATTTTGGGATAAGACTTTATCAATTAATACGGTCAGGTTTGATTCTGAATTTCATCTAATAGCTGTGAATTTATATAACTATATAGTTATTCTCACCGTCGGTAACATATAATTAGAATTTCAAATAGGTTAATATATTATTGGATAAAGTTTTTAATTTCTTACGCATAATATTCAATTACAAATAATTTTTAACTTTTTCGTATACTTAACCATTTATTTTATGTAGAAACAACCTCTTTCTTTTTTAATATATTGATTTTGCAAGGCTAAGATGTAATTATGATATTGATGAAAAGGTTGTAAATTTAATAAATAGTAACCAATTACAATAAAATTAGTCCTACAAATCATTTTTATCCTAATTGTGAAACCTTTTACATATAGAAAAAATAGATAATATCATAGTCATATACTAATCTCTACTACGAAAGAGATTAGTGTATGGTGTTATTGGTATCTCACATGGTTGTAAATTCATGTCTTATAGACAATGGTTTAAAATTAGATTTAGGTTTACAGAATGTGTGTGTGTTTATCCGTTCAAAAAAAATATACTTATCTCTACTATTAGGTAGAGGAATCATTGTTAATATATTAGCGACTTATAGACAATCCAAACAAAATTAAATATTGTTGTTATTATTGTTAATAGACATATATATTAAATTTTCGGTGATATTTATAAAGGTGTTTAATATAATTCCAACGAAATTGGTTTGAGTTACAGAAACAACCAAATGTATACTATAGATTTCAAGTTAATTAATTATAATTAAATGTAACAACTTCACTTAAAGTTATAAAAATAATTGTAATTTAAGATTTCAAACTGTGTGATCCGTTTATAGAATATTTCCATAACTTGTTTTTTTTTTTTTTGTCAATCGAAACTCAGAACAAGCAGCAGAATTTTAAACTTTAAATACACAGTAGTAAGTACTTTTAACATAGACTTGGCGATTAAAATACACAACCAAAATTTGCCAAGTCTAAAACCGAGTGGTGTTACTTCTCTTACCAACCGACCATTTACAAATATACAATACCAACAAAACGTGTGTTCCTCAAAAGCTTATTACAATAAACACCCTTATGTAACCCGTCCTCATAGGCACCTAACGATTTCCTGGACATGGGGAACATAACACGAGGTTGGCTATAAATAGCTAGTGAGTACAGATTAAGCACAAGTATTAATAAAACATATCACAAAGTAGGAATAAGCAAATAATGTTATCCTATCACATAGTGAAATGCTGACAAGATCAGTAGGCATCGAATCTCACGAGATAGCTAATCCAGCTCAACGATCCTAACTGGGTATCAAACACAACCAACCATGCCGGTGGGTGAGCAAGTAACGGTCCATCGAGCAACGTTACCAATCCATCGGCTCTCTTGGGCTTAGCGGGTAGCTGAGTGCCCCTTCTATCAAGGAATGGCGGTTCTGCAGAACCCCCATTGATCCCGACCCATGAGTCCCCCGGAATCATCGATCCCGACCCATAAGTCTACCAGAATCCAACCGTATAGGTGCCCCGACCCGAAGGATCTACCGGGACTCAATCATAATGGCTGACCTCAATCACACGACTGTATAAACAGTCAATAAATGTTTGGACGAACACATATTACACAGATGATCCATTCACGATCTAATAGCATGCATGTGTCTCACAATTCATATATATTCAACAATCAAGATCATACCTTGCGCATACACATGTGAATATAAAGGTAAAACACTAGTTTATTCCCATTTATCTCTATACCACAAATCAGAGTATCCAAAATATATATTAAGCGGCTGTACAGGTATCTTGTGAATTATGGTATTTAAATGTTTATTTGTTTCTTGATTTATCGAAACTCGTGAAAACCGTACTCACCTCGATTCCACACAAGTATGGCTAGCACGAATTAACCACCAATCCCACAAGAAGATACTAACCAACTTAGGTAGTACCTAGAATATCATTATTACACAATAACATTAACCAAAGACACTTCACGCATAACTAACAAAAATCTCACTTACGGCCTTCAAAGGCCATTCCTTTCTAGCAATGCTTCGTCGCCCATTCGGATTAATAAATTACTTTTAGAATGTAAGTGTTATCCTAACAAATCTGCCTAAACTCTGAAACTAAATATAAAACTCTATATTGACTAAACTGGTCAAGAATTCATGGTTTTGACTCTAACGGATCGACACCAAAATGGCATTTTTGGAGAAAGTTTTCTAAAGATAGCTTATTACACTTATCATTAGGAGTTCAACTGAAAAAATTGAGGTCATAACTCAAAAAGACGTTAAAAGTCAAACTTTCCGAACTTTCGGTGTTTTTCACAATTTCAACTCAAATCTGGTTTATTTAAACTACATTCTCATAGTTTAAGTTTATGAATAGTTTAGGGTCATTGGTTAACCAAAATTCCCATTCACTTATTAAATATGTGCATTATTTGAAATTTCACCAAATGGATCGGATGACCCGTTAAAAAAAACTCAAATAAGGATACCATGTATCTGTGACACCATAAATCTCAAGTCATTTTTTTATATCACAGGGAAGCGTAATAACACCCACATCAAATTACGTATTGTTACATAATATACAGTATATCATTTCGTGTTACAAAAGTTATTCAAAAGATGGCTCATCATTTTCTCAAAACAATATTAGAGCGATGGTCAAATTTTCCCTCCAACACACAAACTCTCAGCTAAATAGTTGCACTTACCAAAACCTGCAAAAAGGGAGCTAAAGGTGGAGAATTAGCACAAAGCTAAGTGAATGGAAGCTAAAACCATAAATAGCAATCAGCAACAACCAATACAACAACAACAGAAACAGGTAACCACATAACTCCAGAGGACCGGCGGTTCGGCGCAAAACCTAAAACCAATGCGAGCCAAAGCAAAGGTATACCGATAGCCCTTTGCTACTTGGCACAGTTAAACCCCTTCCGTTGCAACAAATGCATCAAGATCTAGAACTGTTCAACCAATAGCAACAAGCTCAACCCATTTCAACAGCAGCTGACCTCTATCATATCATGTACACATTATAATACCATGTGCACATATCTTGGACTCGATCAATTAACACATAAACAGTTAATCAATCATTATCGGACTAAACAGTCTATCAAAGCATCAATCATAACAATTCCATGTAACCATATCAGTTACAACCAATACCACTCGTGAGTTAATGTCTACTCATCTCGGTTCTCAATTGCACCACTCAGTTATCTAATCTCACTGAGTCTTCGCGTTGCCTGAGAACACAAGAACACCGAAATCAGTCTTTGATTTATAAATATATATACACATGTATTTATATCAATCATAACCAAAATCAACATGTTTAGAATCACATAAGAAAGGCATGTATAACATGCAATACGATCAAACAGCAAACAAAAGCTCCAAAAGTGAAAATCCCCTCGACGCGTCGCGTCCAACGCCCTAACGCGTCGCGAACAGCATTAACCAAATTTGAACAGCATTAACCAAGTCGAACCACTCAAAGTCAGACCAAGCAAGTCGGACCACTTCTCAAATTCGGACCCTCCAAAGGTCGGACCATCTCCAAAAGTCGGACCTTCCAAAGGTCGGACCATCTCCAAAAGTCGGACCCTCCAAAGGTTGGACCACTTCAGTGAAAATTTGAGTTTTTAAACTGCGTGGGTCGGTTTGTAAATCGAGTGTTTACCTGTCCTGTTATTTAATTTAGATTCTCAAACAAGTAAATAAACCAAGCAGCGGAATTTTAAACAAAACAAACCCTATTAACTATTACAGTTTCTAAACACTTTGATTTGGCGATTATATACACATATCAAAACTTGCCAAATCATAGACCCCGGTGTTACTATATCCAAAACCGAACATTGTATCAAAATACCAACAAGCAGTGTTCCTTCCCAAAAGGTATGTACAAAGCTACAAGTAATCCCATCTCACCAGGCCTGCCTAATCCTTATCTGAAAAAGGAAAACATCAACAACATTAGCTATATAAAATAGCTAGTGAATACAGACAGGCATGAATAACAAT
>JAUEJL010061675.1:0-18315 GCA_032274825.1 Drosophyllum lusitanicum | reverse complement strand
ACAAATTCAAACTTTATGGTAATTTTGTTTAGAAAAAAACTTTGATGGTTAAACCGAAATTGAACGAAAACTTTGATGGTTAAAGTTAAACCATTATTGACCCAAAAGTATAATATAAACATGTAAAATTTATTTTTATTTAAGAAAGCAATACCATTGAGATAACGAAAATGCAAGTCCTGACAGGATTACTCCTTGACTGTACCCAAGATCAACTGCAATTTCTTCAGGCAACCATGACCTGAAGAGCAATTCTTGGACAAGAGCAACAGAAACCGTCGTTACGAGCCCTTGAACAACAAATCTAAGCACTTTCCCAAACAACTTGAGTAGGGTAACAGCATCCGTAGAAGATGGAATGGTAGATGGCCAAGATAGGCACACAAAACCAAGCATCGCATTTGTATATTGTATTAAAAAAACAAGCATCGCCCCTCCAATCAGACCGCATACACAGTTTAGGATCTGTAAGTCAAATATAACCAACATTAACTCTTCTCATTCACTTCATGTGCAACTACAATCATTGTGCTTATATGAGAAATCTCAACCAAGAAACAAAAAGCCTCAGCTGAAGTGTGTCTAATCTCTCAAACAGCAAGATATAACAATAGAATTGAGCAACTGGAGTTAGAAGCATCAACTGTCAACAATTAGTCAATATTGATGTGTACCAAATTATGCAGGGGAGCGGATGCGTGGGGAGTTATGTATTCTCAATTATGCTATGCAGTTGTTGCGACCATATGGCTATGTAAATGTAGTTACTCTTGTAGTTACATGATAGACATATAACCTAACGTGTAGACATCATCAAGAAACTCAAATGCATAACAAAACGAGGCATACAGCAAAAAAAGCCACACCCACACAAAATTAAACCCTGGGCGATAACAACACCCCAGCCCTCTCCTTTTTCAGTTTTTTTCTTTTTCTTTCTTTCTTTCTTAGTAAGGGGAAGAGGGGGTTGGGTCCCTGAAAACAATGTTACAACAGATTGCAGACATAAAAGTATTAAAGAAAGTAAGGAAAGAAGCATAAATCAGAAATTATATTTTCAAATTAACAATAATAATAGTAAAGATAGTAATAATAAAAATTAAAATAGTAACAACAACAACAATACCTGCCTAGCTGATGTCAACTCAAGCCCATATCTCTCAAGTGGATCTTCATAACCCCTTATTCTTTTACCCCATAGCACCACCAGTATCATTATAGAACTGTAAAGACCGATCATGCAAGCAAGCTCCGCATATTTTGAGGAGTTATGCGCCGCCCAGTTCTTTACAAGTGTTGGAAGCAGAGGAACAACAATTGGCGTCCACAACACAAGCACCATAAAGACAAACCCCAAAATCCTAAGGTAAGGAAGAAGAATTAGAATTAGTAAACATATTTTCCAAAGGGACGTCGCTTCTCATATGATGCAATTATAGTCTGACAGATACAGAAATCAATCACACTTACACAACCTGATATGAATCAAACTGATATCAGCCATATTTAGCAAGCTAGATCTTAAATCCGGTTACCATCAGATTCGCATGAAGGAGGAAGATATACCCAAAACAGCATTCCGTACTCACGAGGGCCATTACGAGTTTTTGGTAATGCCCTTTGGGTTAACTAACGCGCCGTCTACTTTCCAATCCCTGATGAATCGTATTTTTCGGCCTTATTTGAGAAAATTTGTGCTGGTATTCTTCGATGATATTTTGGTCTACAGCAAAAGCATAAAGGAGCATTGCGTCGCAAGAGGGGGTGAAGGCTGATCCCTCCAAGATTATAGCAATGACAGGATGGCCGCTACCCAAAAACATACGCGAGTTACGAGGATTTTTGGGGTTAACAGGGTACTATCGAAAGTTTGTGCAGGGGTACGGAAAGATAGCACGGGTTCTGACCGATCTACTCAAGAAGGACAACTTCCTTTGGACCGAGGAAGCAACTCACGCTTTTCGGAAATTGCAAGAAGTCATGACAAAAGTTCCCGTATTGGCGCTACCAGATTTTTCAAAACATTTTACGATTGAAACTGATGCCTCCGGTTTCGGAGTGGGGGCGGTTTTAGTGCAAGAAGGGAGGCCAATCGCATATTTCAGCCAAGTTTTGGGGCCGCGGGCGCAACTCAAATCAGTCTATGAAAGGGAAGTGATGGCAATCGTGCTGGCCGTACAGAAATGGAGGCCATATCTGTTGGGACGTAAGTTCACCGTTATTACTGACCAAAAAAGTCTCAAGTTTTTATTGGAGCAACGGGTAGTAGCAGGAGAACATCAACGGTGGATTTCAAAGCTATCCAGCTATGATTTTGACATCATGTACTGCCCGGGCCGTGAGAATGGGGTAGCGGATACGTTATCACGCCGAGGGGGCGAAACGGAATTGTCCGAGTTGACTTTGACCCGATTCAGCAGCGACACCAGCATGTTACAGGCGGTTAGGAATGACCCCGAGATCCGACAGCTTCGTACTCGTGTGCTGAAAGGGGAAGACGGGCTCGTGGGCTATACGGTGGAGGATGGGGATGTGCGCTACATGGGGCGACTAGTTCTTTCTCGTACTTTACCGTTGATTCCCCAGATCTTCCGGGAAATACACGGGGGAGCGACGGGGGGACACGAGGGAATGAAAAAGACTTATCAGCGTATGGCACGCGAGTTTTATTGGGTAGGGATGCGTCGAGAGGTAATCAAGTTAGTATCCGAATGCAGCACGTGTCAGCGTAACAAATACTCCAACTTAGCACCCGCCGGTTTACTGCAGCCGTTGGAATTACCCGAAAGAATTTGGGAAGAATTGACTATGGATTTCATCGACGGATTGCCCAAGTCGGAAGGCCACAGTGTGATCATGGTAGTAGTCGACAGGCTTAGTAAGTCGGCCCACTTCATTCCTATGAAACACCCATACACGGCGGCTTCTGTTGCCGTGGCTTTTATTCGTGGCATTGTGAGGTTGCATGGGCTTCCCAAATCCATTGTCTCAGACCGAGATCGGGTGTTTATTAGCCACTTTTGGAAGGAGTTGTTCAAATGGCAGGGTACTCGGTTAAAGCGGAGTACAGCGTACCACCCGCAGACGGACGGCCAGACAGAAGTGGTGAATCGCAGTTTGGAGACTTATCTACGTTGTTTTTCATCCTCTAAACCGAAGCAATGGGTTAAATGGCTACCGTGGGCAGAATATTGGTATAATACATCGTTCCATTCTTCGATCGGGATGACCCCATTTAAGGTGTTGTACGGTCGTGATCCTCCGACCGTTATGGGGTATGATAAGGGGTCCGCCACTACATTTGAGGTGGATAGATATTTATTGGAGCGAGATGAGGTGCTGGATGAGTTGAAGATGCATTTGCACCGGGCGCAGCAGTTAATGAAAGCGCAAGCTGATGGTCGAAGGCGTGACGTTCAATTTCAGGTGGGGGATCTAGTTTACTTGAAATTGTGGCCTTATTGTCAGGTGTCGATGGCTCGTAGGACCAGTATGAAGTTGGCTCCAAGATTTTATGGTCCCTTCGAAATTTTGGAACGGGTAGGACTGGTAGCTTATCGTTTGAAGCTACCTCCATCCACAGCCATTCACCCTGTGTTTCATGTTTCACAGCGTAAAGCGGTTTTCGGGAGTCACACAGTGGAAGTGGAGTTACCGGATGGTTTAACAGAGGATATGGAAGTGGTTTGTCAGCCGGTTGATGTGCTTGGAACTCGTGATGGTGCTGGGGGCCTTGAAGTTTTGGTAATGCGGGAAGGCTTACCTAAAGAAGAAGCTACGTGGGAGTTAGCTGACCACTTGGATGAACAATTTCCCGAGTTTCACCTTGAGGACAAGGTGAATTTTCGGGGCAGGGGTAATGATACATTCCGACTTGACCCACATTGGAGCCGAACTTATCAAAGGCGCAAGTAGAGGGGGCTGCTGGTTAATTGCTTATTTTTATTTTGAGTAATTATCTTTCTATTATAGGAAAAGTATTAGTTGCCTAATCTTGTGATTAGGGTTTGGCTTTTAATAGGGGCCGGCCACCCCATTGTTTTGCATTCTGTTTTGCTGTTTGTCATCTTGACATTGGGAGATCCCTGGTTCTCGAAATCCAGGATTTATCATTAAGCAGCCGACTAACGGTACTTTCTGACCGTTACTTCCCTTCTACCAATTTGATTCTTATCACAACCACTTAATAGTGGACAATACAACATCCATGTTAAAATGGAGATCGACTACTAATTGCAAAGAGAAATACCATAAGCCACTTCAGTAAAAAAATCACGAATGAAGTTCCCCACAGAAACATAAGAGTGGGTACAGAACAAGATAGCATATGCATTCATTACTTAACATAAAAACAAATTCATCGGAACTTATGACCTTAACGTTGATATTCAACATATCTCATTACAGCTGCTAGGCTTAATATCCCAACCACCTCTTATTTGCTCATGTGTTAAGTCTTCAGATACAAATAAATTAAAGGTGAGGAAAGCTTTGGTTTTGGTGGGGAAAACTTCTGGAGCGGAAAGAAATTGTTGTTAAGGTTGCAAATTGGCACTTGAATCAAAGATTGAAGCTTGAAGCATAAAAATCTTGCACAAAGACTCGCACTACTAATAAATGACTACGACCCCCCTCGAAGAGTCCCGCTATATCAGTACTGGATGGTACTGTTTCACATGTCTGATTCAGTTTAAATTAGAATAACTACTTAGAGCATGTTCGGAGGTGAAAACCCAAATTGTCTTGAAACAAAGGGCTCCATCTATACTTGCAGATATTTATTTTCATGTTTGGCAACATTTGTACTAGAATCTGAGGAAGTAACGTATATCATGGGTAAACCTGAATTCAGGTTTATACTTGGGCACATATAAGCGTCAGAAGATGGAGCAAATAGATTGATAAGAGAATGAGCCCAGAGTATGGAAAGTCTACAAGAGACATGTAAGGAAGATACAAGAAGAGTTGGTTTTAAAGAGTGGGGTAGAAATCATGAGGCGGACATGTTTTATGCTTTCTGTCGTATTTGGCACAAATAACTTGGGCCAGAGGATTACAACGATCTCTATCTTCTCTGATTCTATTCTCTATTTCCATTAAAGACGTCATTTTTTATATATAAGACGCAATTCTCTCTAAGTCATTACTATTTACCTCTGAATCAGGGGCCGTTCAGCAAGGTGAAGAAATGAGATGAGCTTTCCGGTCAAACTTAAAGCACCACGTATTCCACCCCAAAGTAATGCAACTTTACCTATCAGCTTCAAGATGCCACCTTTTTGCCCCAAATCTGCTAGCAGTGCAACCAGCCTAGCCAGAAAATGGGAATGTTCAGCTTAGTACATACATATGTGACACACACAAAGACAGAGATGGATAGATGGGCTAAATTACTATATGAGTAATGTTCCGTATGCAAACCTGTCTTGATCTACTCCACCATCTTCTGTTGTAGGCACCACAGGACCCGCAACTAACATGGCTTTCTCTGCAAGACTTGTGACTATATTATCATCACTTCTGGATGTTTCCTCCTCAGGCTTTTCAGGCTGTTTATGACCCTTCTCTTTTTTATTAAATGACATAGAGGAAGTCGTGCAACTTTCATGTCCATCGCCATGTGAATGCTTCACGTAAAATTTACACACTTTGTTCAACATCAATGAAATTAATTGTTCATAGACATGAAAACAGTATATGAATTGGTATCAATCATTTGTTGAAGGCAATCATATCAGATAATCAATAACCTTACCAGCATTGATGATCACTCCATTTAAATTAACAGCAACATTCATAAAGACCATATAGACAAGCATGTGAGAAATAGATCCATCAGCATGATTTGGTGTGTTATATGAAATTGGAAGGAGTGTAGGAGATAATATATAGTTTTTAAATAATAGTTCCTGCTATTATAAAATCAACACCTGTCTTCCATGAATGATTCAATTAAAGAGATGTGACTTGTTAAACTCGTGTTGTTTCCGTGTAAAGGAGGCTCAAATAGTATACTACAATGTTACATAAATACTGGTCTGAACTCACAGTAAACTTCCTATATTTCCCTTTGTTCAATTTTGCAATTAATGTTTACATACAACCCAGTTACACATTCCTCTGTCTCCCATCTAGTGAATAAATGGCATATGTAGTCATATTTCACATAAACCAAATTGCACATTTCTAAGTTAGAAAATAATGATAAATGAAATAACACTTGTGTGTTTAACATAAAATGAACCCTTACTTGTTGTTGCTGAACCAATAAAGCAGATGCTCCTAAGGCAGCAGTAACTGCTCCAACCATGACAGTGTCATTTCTAAGACTGCTTGACTCATCTCTCTCCTCATCTTCATTGTACAAGAAGTTGTTGCTACTGCTGCTGCTGCTGTTGTTGAGTTTATTGATGAGAGGAATTGCATCAGCAGCCATCTTATTACTATCTGCTTGTAAATGTTGATATCCTTTCCAAATTTGCTGGTTTCATCTCTTACGGCTTCACTGCTTCCTATGGAATCTGCTGCATTGATGTTGAAAATTTTTCGCAGAGAAGCTAGGCTACAATCTACAACAATGCCAACCGGAATTACTTCTTTCATATATCTGGTGCCTCGAATGGCTGAAGAGATGGCATCTAATATATGCTCACACTGCAGATTACCGAGTTTCTCACCGTCCCATGATATTACATGTTGTTTGTCATGTACCACAGTCCATGAAATGGTATTTGCAACGTGCTCTAATTCTTTTCTCAGCATGGGTGCAATATCCACCATGTCCATTGCTTGTATTCGTCGGGAAACTTCAAATTGTAAAGAGTTCAATATATTCTCTTTGACAAGTTGCATGATCTGTAGTGATGATGCATCACCATCGCCAATTTCAAGTTTTCCTTTGGTTTGGCCATTTTTTTTATATTGTCTAACAGGGTCCCAATCACCTTCAGCATCTAAAATAACATAAGCTGGTTCGATAATGTCATTGTTGCACTCAACATCAGATGGCAGAGTTATCTCAACATTAATGTCTATGCCTTGATGAGATGTGACATCATCATCATCATAATTTCTACCATCTCCTGATTGCTCTAAGAGCTTCCATTGACCTTCTTCTGGAACATAGTCAAGATATAGAGAAGCTGCATCATCCGAACCACGCAACTTATCATTTTTCATCTTTGAAAGAAGATGACTTTGAACATACTTGTCGTAAAGAGAGTTCCTGTATGGAAGATTAGTTATGGAATGTCCGATGTCATCACTGTTGTCAACAACTCCTGTTGTAGCTTCATCTTTTTTTTGTGTGGAAAGTGACATGCTTTGCTGATGATTACCCAATTCTTTAATGCGCTCATGTGTCATGTCATTTTTTCCATCTCCTTTCTGTGGCAGACCAGATTCACTCTCAGATATACCCTCAACCTTGTTCTTATCATCATCATCAACATCATCAATTGCAGATTCATTGTCTCCGTTCCCTTCCAACTGAGTAATTACATCTTCAATTACGCTAAAAACGCTGTTCACTGCTACTTGCGTAGAGTCATCCATCCCTGTTAGTGCTTCCAATGCCTGAGAAACACTAAATGATGGAGAACTAGAGCTACTGTTACTTGGAACAGGCTGTGCCTTTTTCTGATTTTCACCATCTTCTTTTGCCATGATCAACTGATTCTCAGGAGAAGATGGTGAAGTTTCTTCAGTACTCAAGGTTGATGATATACTTTTCTGACCTTCATGTCCCGTTTTGACCTGTTCGCTGATAATTAGAGCATCCTTGCTTTGTTTTTGTTGATCATCATTTGTTCCACCTTCATGTCCCGTTTCGACCTGTTCACTGATATGATGCTCAGACCTTTCCACTTTGTTAGTACTAGTACTTGAATCTAAATCATGAGATTGAGCAGCTTTTTCTTCGGAAAAATCATCACTTCTCGATTGATCATAGCCTGCGGTCCCTGAATTGGGGATTTCACGACCTCCTTGATTACTGCCATCAGAATTCCCCAAAGTGTGAGCTTCAGGTTGAGAAGCATCATTTTTGTTTGGATGGTAATTGGAGACTACTTCAGTATTAAGCTCGGAAGCATTATTTGAATCTAGTTCTTGACCAGGAACTTTTTGCATCTTTGTGTTCGCTGCTGCTAATGTGACATCAGGAGTTATACTTGAGAGTCCATTTAAGTTTTTCTTTTGGTTTTGAAGGATTGTTGCAAGACTAGTGGTGAGCTTCCCACGAACATCTTCAGGCACAGCACCTTGCAAAGCATTTATGAGGGTCTCTCCTTGACCAACAGCAGTCAAGACCTAATCAAACCATCACATGCATAAAAAACTTCAAACCAATCTTAATTAGCATTCATAATATGATATAATATAATTTAATATGATATGGAAGAAAGATCTATGCTCTTTCAACTCAGATAATTCAACAACTTGATAATGTTCGGATGTACCAGTCAGCCTTGATAATACTAATGGGTGCTTAATCAATGAAGTGGGGGACCTGCTTCTCAATTTTTTTCATCTTACTGACGTGCTTAAACACAATCTATTTCTGAATCTTAACGTAAAGAAAGACAAGTTTTTATAATATTCTGAATATATATGTGTGTGTGTGTGCGTGTGTTGTGTGTGTATGTATATAAAAGCAAGCCATCGATTACAGGCATTACCTTACTCTTCTGTTCTTCTGACAGAGCTTCAGGCATGGTGACATCAAGCATATTCATCACGACTTGTGTAGCCTGTATCACTTTCCCTCTTTCACTATCAATGACATCGTCCCCTTTCTTGACTAGCTCTAAATCATCTACAACAAGCTTCGTTTGTGTGTTCACCATTGCATTGGTGTCTTTATGTTTGGCTTTAGAAATTTGTAAGTCAAGACCAGAGGTTGAACGAACATATTCAACATCACTACTTGTTTTCATCTTTTTCCAAGGATATGAGTTATTTCTGTTCAACTGCTCAAAGTTCATATGATTACTGCTTCTGCTACTTGCTTGAGATGTCAAATGTTTTGAAGTTGCATCAGTGTCCTCCAAAAGAGGATGCCGGCCCTTCAAAAGCGCAAGCTCAACAGCTGTAAGCCACTGCATGTACTAGACGTGTAAGATATATACACTAACCATTATAAACGAGTATGTAAGTGTAAAAAATCTGATACTTCAATATAAGTATATAACCAACAACCAATTTATGCGCAAGTAAATTTGGGACTTCCCACGTTATAAGCTCCAAGTCCAATAGGAGCTAACAACCAAGTGTTATTTGTAGTTACCTCAATGACAAGATGCTGACACCATGATACAGCAGATGTCCCACTAGTGTTTCTGTCATCCGATTGAAAAGTGCACATAAGCAGGCTTGTAAACGGATTTTCTGCTATTAAGCTGTGTGGAATGGAAGAAGAGGGCATTGCGTTATTCTGCAACAAACCCATTAGAATACAAAGTTGTCAAACCCTGGACACGGTCAAAATCCGTCACACTAATCATAGAATGATAGCATGCGCCGATGGATCATTAAGTAGTAATTTATAACAACTTTGACAGAGATACACAACCACACTTAATCCAAGCATGACAATTTTGAGTAGTTAAAACACAGGCAACGATAGTAAACTTTCCACTATTTCAGATTGGAGTTGAAAAGGAATATACACACCAAATCCAAAAATATTACATGCAAGCTTTTTCCCTTGTGTTTTCCAAGTAAGTTGTGGAAACTAAAACTTCTCACTAGCAGCTGCTTATATCATGTATCCAGTACCACCAATTTTTAATGTGAAACTTTTTTAAAGCAACCACTGAAAAGACATAATTTTAAGGTCGAAATCATGCATGAGGTATTGAGGTGTAAGAGTTCTTTTCCTAGACTAGGCAGACACATGCAAAATTCTGGCTTGCCGAAAGAAACATGTATATGTGAATGGAGCTAGACCCAAGAGGTCATGAAAAATGGCTAATAAGATATGCCACCTGAACAAAAAGAAGCGGAATCTTTACATTCCCAACCAAATCTCTTGTACTGGAACTGATATAAAATTCTTCTATTGAATCAAATCCATTTGACACCATAGATATTGCTTCCTCAAAATCTTTTAGTGATTTAGCCTGTAAAGCCTTGTCAACATCAAAACCTTTTGATCGACCCTGAAATAGTTCCTGGAAGGCAAAAGAAAAGAAAAACAGGAGCTGTAATCGAAGAGTGATAAAACATGAGGGAAATAAAATAACAAAAAATTGAATATTGGAGGAGTCTGACAGAAATCAAGTTGTTTTCTATTTCTGTAACATGTGAAAATAAGTCCATTTGATTACTGCGTTAGTGCGTTACCATAACCTTTCACATCTTGGTTCAATCCTTCTTCCAAAAAGTTGTGAGGGGAAGTAGCTATCACAGTTTACAGAAAGAGATTAGTAAAAGGAAATAAAAGCTAGAACTTAGTCTCGTTATTGCTTTCCTCCTCTCAAGTTTGGCTCACTCATCCTCTACTTACAAAAGGGTTTATTGTTGTGTTGTTATTGTAACAACCTTAATTTTGATCTTCCCTTTTCCAGGCCAGCCAGGAATGGGAGGTTGTCAATGAAGAGTGATAGATGTCATCACCTTCGCAGTCCATTGGAGCTGAACCGTTATTTATACTTTGTGAAAATGAACGGGAAAGAGACAACAAATATCTCTCATTAGTTTCTTAAAAAATCTATAACGTGAAAGAGCTAACAACCTTGTTGGATTTCAACACCTCGATCAAGCCATCTGTAAGATTCTGATCAACGTAAAGATAGCTAGGGGATCCAGCAGTAGCAGCCCCATTTAAATCAAAAGGATTGTCTAAGCATGTAGCAGCTGTAAGAGGTGTCTCCTCTCCAACTTGTGCCAGATACTTAGTCAACATATTCGCACCATAACCCATGCCAACACCCATCAAAGTTGTCCAAGGTCTTGACCTGTTGATGAACTGTACAGCTGTGCAGACATCATCGCTGTCAGCAGCCGTAAATAACCTACATATATAATGTAGTTAATATGTCCTAGTATCAGCTTATTGCGATAATTAATATATATAAATAAAAGGTTTCAAGGACCTGAAAATTTTCAATCTTGAAGATTCAAGATGAAACATAGCATAGCATCATTGCACGTATCTATAGCTGTAAAGTTGCTTTGTAAGTAAATTCACCAAATGGGGTTCAGGTTCCACTTTTAAGGAGGTGGAGTAAGACATGATATCAACTCTCATGGTAGTCAAGTAAGAGAGTTGACGAGGTCTAAAATCTAGAAGCAGACTTACAAGTAGTAAAACAATTTTAGCACGATGTAGTCATACATAATTGGTTAATGATTGCTTCTACTGGATGAGTAGGCCGATTTAGCACATACTATTGGTATCATAGGCTGATATGCTAAAACTATAATTATTCTTCTACAACATATATAGTCTTAAATCTATGTTTCAAATAAGTTGATTTATAGGCTGATATGCAGTCTTAAATTTGGTTTATTAGCCCCTGCTGCTCTGTGGGATTTTTTCTTCTGTGTTGCTGTTTATAAAATTCATACCTTGCCTTTCAAAAAAAAAAAAAAAGATTATAATAATAAGAGGACTTGTATTTTATAGAGTAGAGGGTACCAACCGTGGTGTGGTGAGCGGCGAACGTGCACAGCCCCTAGGATTCATGACAATGGGGAAACAGCCTCGGTTTAAGCATTCATAAGCAAAGGACTTTACATTCTCATCCATACTCCCAGCTGTAGTCCCAGGAACAATGAAAATGGTGGTGTCCATACCATGTTCCTTGGTCAATTCCAGATTGGCAGGCCAATCCAAAGACACCACCCCACCATCGTCGGTGTTGACGCATATTCTCTGATAAGAATAGGTAAGAAGTTGTTTTGGTAACTCGTGAGTAGCAGTATAATCATTTACATGAGGAATTCGTCCGGTATCGAAGCTAACAAGATGGCCTCCCTCCTCGACCAGCTTCGAACCCTCCTCCTCCTCCTCCTCCTCCTCCTCCGACTGAAGAGAGGCACACCGCAGCTTGATAAAACGATTAAAGGGCGTGGGAGAGGTAAAGAGGGTCCAGTAACCGGTTACAGGGGAGATGTAGCTGGTGGAGGTGGATTTATAGAGGATAGCGAGAGCAGTTGTGAATCCTAGGGCTGGAGCAAGCAAATCCAGTTGAGAAAGAAGAGCATGGAATAAATTGTCTTGTGATGATGATGAATATGAAGATGAAGTTAACTGATGATTGCTGCAGCTAAGGTATCCGCTTCTTTTACGCCTCCGTGGTAGATGGAAACTGGTAGCCCTGAGAAATGTGATGATGGAAACTTGAGGTGGTAGCCGTGGCCGGATATATCTTCCGGCGGCCATGGGAGGGGAATTCCTTTTCAGGCTCATTAATTGTTGGTGTTCAATTTGAATTCTTCCGGGACTTTGTATAGTATTATATTATATGGGCAGTCAGTCATACTCATAACTCGTGTGTGGAGGGAGTGATTGATTGTGGAGGGGGTGAAGCAGGTCCACATAAACAGGGGGCCTCGTGTAAAGCAACTAACTGGTTCAGACTACCATAATCTCCAATCCCAACGCCACTAGAACGCTCCACTCCAGCCCAGGAGCTGACTGCGTGCCGTGCTGAAATAAAACAACGCCGGCCAGCCCACTCGTAATAAGGCCTAGGAGAGTAGTAGGAGTAGCCCAATGTTGCGTGGTGGTCAGTGAATCGCAATTTGTATCGTGCCTATAAGTGGCCCAACATTTCTTTTGGTTTTCAAAACTAAAATATTTATAAAACGTTAAGGTACTTTAGATTACACTTGTTATATAAAAAAATAAGGTTGGATTTGGATTATTACACTTATATTTATAGGATAGATGTGACCGTGTGACTGTGTTTACAAGTAATATGACATGCGTCTGAGTGGTGAGTTTAATCAACAGCACCTAAAAGGGTTTTATACCTTTTTAACTTTTAAGTTAGCACCTATAATATGCATTTGAAACTAAAATGTTGTCAATTCGGATCGGGTTGGGTCGCGTCAATCCGATTTTGACTTATTTATTTTCGTATTAGGTTCGGGTCGTATCGTTTTCTTCTTGTCGGGTTTGTGTCGACCCATTTAGACCAAATGTTACCGACACGCATTTTACGATTTTTTAATACGGTTTCATATTTCAACTACAGTTTTCTTTATCAATCTTTCAAATTTTATATTTGTTTTCCAACTTTCGATAAAAATTCAAAAATGACTTTCGTTTATATTCTAACTTCAATATTTAATGTTCGTTTTGATTGTATTCGAACTTTAAATTCGGTAGTTTCGGTTTAATTCTAATTTTGATTTTACTTTTTTATTCAATTTATATAAATAAATATAATAAAAACTATGATGTACTAATATTCTATCTAGTACCAATAAATAATATCATTGAACAACCAAATAATTTAAAATTATTCATTATTAAATAGGATTATAAATCGAGTTTAAAATACTAAAGTACCACCTATCAAGTAATCAAATGTAAAAGTACCAAAATTATACGATCAAAATAACAAATACCGAAATTACGTACTATTGTTTTAACTATAAATCTTTTATTGGTTACTTTAGTTTTTTAACGTTTAAGGGTTTTGTACTTTTGTTTGTCAGGTTTTATTGCCCTAAGATGTCACTCTCTAATTTTTTTTTTTCAAAATGTAAATTCTAAGTTTTAAAGAAAATTTTATAATGTTATTGTTTTACCCTTAAACGGGCCATACAGGTCACTTTCGGTTATCGGGTTGACCCTAACCCGACTCATTTATTTTCGTGTTGATTTCATGTCAACCCGCTTTTGATTCGTTTCACTTTTTCATGTCGGGTTCGGGTCAAGTTTTGTGTCGACCCAAAGATTACCGACCTTAATTTGTAGGAAAGAACAATCCTTTCACAGCATTGAATTAAATCAAGTCTGTGTGCTTGCGTCTGTCTTTTATACATGTTTGAAGAAGATGAGATAAAATAGAATTGGAGAAATAATTGGTATTTATTTGACTTTGACAAGAAGATGAACATGTCTTGGTAAGGATTATAAAAAATTTAAAGAAAAGCTATCTAGCTACTTTTCATATATGTTTAATAAGAATCCTAGTCTATTTCATTTATACATAATTGGTTTTAAGTTGAAACTCCACAAACTTACAAAAATTAGTTATTGGATGTTTGAACATATATGATTATTGTTTGTTCAGCTTGAAATGCACATGTGTAGGTGCATCAGCTTGTTTAGATTTGTTAGAAATCTCTAAAGATACACATGCAGCTTGTAGTTGATTGCTTTATTTGTTTAAAATTAGATCGTTTCAGAGATATATTTGCATTAGCTTGAGGTGCAAAATTATTATGTTTATACAAGCTAGTAAAATAGCTGACAATCATTAAGCTTCCACTTTCTTTTCTTTATTTAACCTATTCATTTTGTTACATTAATGAAAATTCCAACAACATAACCACACATCCAATCATAGGGATTTTGTTTTTCGATTTCATTTCATTCTAATAGTATTTCTCAAAATCCGCAAATCATTCTATTTTGTTTTAGGTTATAGTACTCGTAAACAAGTAAAACAACCATTATACACAACAAATTTATCAGAAATTTCTATGTTTGTATACAGAAAATTTATTAAATATGAGAACAAGTTGATTATTTGATATTTACATCTTCAAATGCATCCGAATATTTTTATTTTTGTTGTAACATCCTCTAAGTGGACCTAGTAGTTCACATAATTATTACGACGTTTAAATATAATATATGTGAATATTTGGTTTTGTTTAATAAAAGTATACTTTGTCCTCGTTATATTGAGAAATTAGAAAATATTCTAATTATGTAATAATTATACACTAGTTATTGGTTTTAAATAATAGTTCAAAAATATCTCCGTTGAATTAAACAGATAACTACTAGTTAAGTTGTAAGTCGGTAAGGGGAACGGGTTACCCACTGTTTTAATTAGTTTCTCTCTCGATAAGACTAGATCTCTCTTCTATCTGATCATACCCAAACTCACAACTTGTCTGGAAGAAGAAAAGGAGCAAGAATTAGCAGCAACAAACTTATTTACCAATTGGGATCCTAAAGTCAAGTTGTAGCAAGTGAATTTAGGGCTCAAGTTATCAACCAAGTAAGTTCTCCATCTTCATCATGTGTTCTTGAGCTTTGAGACACCATGAATGTGTATAACATGTATATAACATCAAAACTCAGACCTTGTTAGTGTTATATATTGATTCCTAATGAATTACAACTCAAACAAAGCTTCATTGCCCAATATATGATAAAAAAAAAGTAGGTCAAAAGTTATGTTAATGGGTCAAATGGGTTTTTGGATCAAATATTGAATTTGGAAGTGGTAAATTGATAAAAATGATGTTAATTGATGTTATAAAGTCTCCTATGGTCATACTTGATTTTTGGAATCACTTGGAATCGAGTTTGGGTGTTTTGGTTTGATTTCCCCCGAACACAAAACTAAAATTTGTGAACCTGACCTCTGTGTTCCTTTCTATGGTTGTAAGAAGGAAAATGTACCTCTTACATATGTGAAAAGGATGCTTATGGTCGTAAAAGGGGGTAAAAGGGGCTGTTAGTTCCTTAATGAAGAATTAAGTTAAGTTAAGACTATATATTCATACATAGCGTTGTTCTAGGTTCACCATGACCTAACGTACGTCTAGTTGCTAACTAATTGAGTTTGGATCGGAGGCGAGTACGGAAACAATTACATATCCTCGATCAATCACCATGCTATATAAGTGTTGTATAATTAATAACTAAGCGTGATATGACAAGTTTTAGCTATATTCTACAATTCTTGTTGAACGTGTGTATGTTATTGTTGTTATTATTAACTTGATTCACATGGCTTGTACATGAATATGATAATTGTTTATTAGCCTGCTTTCGTTCACCTATTTATATATGTGAACACAGTTTGTGATATACTTGCTATGTTCATATGGTCCTTTCATGAACGAGCTAATTTTTGTTAAATGTCTGTAAGGACCCTTCGTCACCATATTATCTATTTGTGCATGGTCCACAATTGACGACTGCTTTTGTTATAAAAACTTTGATATTATTGTTAAACCAATCTTTTGAAAAAGTTTGAAATGGTTGTGAAATCTGTGTGTGTTACACCGGATCTCTAAGTTACTTGAAACTTCAGAATGATATCTTCTTTGATAAAACTGACGTGTTTTGAAGATTCACACCCTGATATCGAATAAAGAAGCTAGATGTTGAAATAAAAAGACTTATTGTTTCCTAAAGGGCAAATTGTCAAGAAAGGTAACCTACATATAAAAAATTGTTAATAAAGGTAACGTCCAGTTTTTTTGGCCGAGAAAGGATTATAAATTTCAATTTGTAACAAAAAAAGGGTATAATGCGTGAAATTTATACCTTTTTTTGTTACAAATTGAAATTTATAATCCTTTTTTGTTAGGTCTAAGAGGTCATTATACCCCTTTTTTGTTACAAATTAAAATTTATAATCCTTTCTCGGCCAAAAAAATTGGACGTTACCTTTATTAGCAAATTTCGATATTTAGGTTATTTTTCTCGACAATATTCCCTATTTATATTGTACAGACAATTATTAAATCAAATTAAACTTCATTATATATTCTTTGATAATTAGATTTTAAAAAGCATTGTATTATGTTTTCATCGAATTAGAAATCAAATTAATACTACGAAATTTATAGTTCTACTTTCCATTAAATTAAGTTGTGTAACAAAATTATATTATATATGCTAATAACATAAAACCGAAATTCTACAATGTGTTTAGCAATAAAAAATTATTAACAAAAGTGAAAGAACAAAATATTTAGCAACATTGTGAAAATTAAAATCTATACTAATATATAAAGCATTTAGCACACTCTTTTTTAAAAGTCTTAATCTCTTACGCTGTGTTCTCGAGTTATTTTTTGGAAGAAAATGGAGGGAAAGGGAAGAAAACAGTTAGTGGTGTGTGTTCTCAAGTTTTTTTTAAGAATTGAAAGGGAGGGGAATGAAGGGGGAAGGAGGGGCTATTTGGTTAAAAAATATCCTCTCAAGTCTCAAATATGTGATGATTTGGAAGGAAAAGATTCTGCACATCAAAGTGTAAGTGGTTGTTTCTTCTTTTTAAGATTGAATTAGCATGGGATGTTTGTAGCTCTGTTTCTACAAATTACAAAAGCATATTCTTGTTTTGTGTTTGTTCTTTGTTTTGTGTTTCTAAGAAATATATGTATCTAGTGAATTATGATACATTGTAACTGTGTTGCATCAACTGAATTTTTGATATTCAAATATATTTTTGCATGTATTAACAGATTGGATTCTATAATTATTTATGCATGTTTTAACATAGAGTTTTGATACATTATCATTGTGTTTGCATTCTTTGAATTTTGTGTACATGAATCTTCTAATGATTTAAGGTAATGTGATATAGATGTGGATTTTAACAATCTGTGATAGTTGTGAATTTTAACTATCTTTGGTTTAGTTTTTCAACACATGGGTGCAATGGATTCACCAAGTACTATAAAAAAACATGAAGAACTCTATCTACCTAACTTCAAATTTGAATCATACGATGAATTATTAAAGAGTGTATGAGATTTTTATTACGCTAAAGGATATGGGGTATCTATTAGAGATTTAAGAAAAGACAAATATGTCACTTTGCAATGTGATTGAGGCGGTTCATATCGAGATAGACCGGATCTTGTTTGATCAAACGCCTCTTCCGAATTGTAGGTAAGAAAGGAACCAATGGTGTTTGGGTACTTAAGGCATAAAACTTGACTCAAAACCATGAGCCATCTAATGATATTTTTGGGCACCCATCATTCTATCAATTAGCACGAGAACCTAATCGTATCGTAGTATAGTTAAAATAAGTACGGGTGTCGAACACAAGAGGAACGAGTATGATTTTGAATATAATTCTACTAATTAACTATTAAACTAATTTAAAGTAATAAAAGGGGGATTTTGGAACTTTGCATTCCTAATCAACACAAAATACTAAGAAATCACCAAAAACAACTCAAAGCAAGCAAAAAAGCAACAATCAGATAAAATTATCAGAACAAAGATTTCACTCCCTAGATTCGATTTCACGTTTTCAAGTCAAATGATTTCAAATAAACATGTGCAATGGATATTTTATTACCACATACCGATTTCTAACGTGATTAGACTCTTGGTCAGATTATCTAATCCTATAATTATGCAATTAACTAACC
>JAUEJL010061664.1:0-18320 GCA_032274825.1 Drosophyllum lusitanicum | reverse complement strand
GGCTTATTTTTCGGGTTTATTTTTTATAAGCTAGTTTTTTCTGGCTTATTTTCTGACTTTTGAGCTTATTATGAGTTATAAGAATAAAATAAGCCGGACTCATAAAAAATAAGCTAGAAAAAACGAGCTTATGAAAAATAAACCCGGAAAATAAGCCCTTAATAAGCTAAAACAAACACCCCTTAAATCCTACTATTTTTATTTCTTGTACAGTGTGCTGTAAATGTTGTACTCTCACCTGCTTCTAGAGTTTCTCGCTATGTAAAAAGGACTAGCATATATATAAAGCGAAACCATTGTTGATGTTGAGCAGGGCGGTATTCTCCATTGTTAAACCTTTGTTTTCTTATGTTTAACTGTATTATTTCAACTCCTCAGGTGAGTACGAATTTCATTGTTGATCTTCGTTTTCTTCGATGTGGTTGATCGTTTGATTGAATTTGTGAGTTTTGTTGGACGTAACCGAGAGGTTTGATCGTCTTGTTAGTGTGTTTGCGAACTTGTGATCGTTTTTTAAGCTTTTTGTTCAAAGGAATGGTGATGCAAGGAGGAGATACCGAGAGTTGTTGTAGTAGCAGGGCGTCGGAGGCGTCGCCGGCGGCGGTTGCGAGTCGGAAACGGAGGCCGAAGGTGGAGGTTTATCAGGAGGTTCTTCGTCGACTTAGAGAGTCAGATTGTGAAGAGGCGAGTCAGCCTGGTTTTGAAGATCAGTTATGGTCTCATTTTAATCGTCTTCCTGTTAGGTAATTACGAGTTCGGTCGTCTGAAGCCCTAAATTGTTGTTTAATCGAGCAATTCGTTATACAGTTTCTTAGAACATCGACGATTCACTGAAATGATTGTGTTTATGTCAAATCACATATCTTCGTCATCACATACTGCAATTTCATATAAACACTAAATTCAACCTCGTATCTGAATTTGAAGATTTTGATCTTTACAGTTTAACTTTTTGACATGGATGTCTTTTTGAATAGTAGAAAGAACAATGATTTTTATCTTCTTATTAGATACAATTTATCGTGAGAGATACTGTGTTAAATTGCTAGAAATGAAAAAATTTGTTATCTTGATTCTATGACAAATATAAATGTCAACCAAGCACTTAATAATACTATATATTTAATCTTAAAAATTTAAGAGTACATATTTTTTTACTCGAAACGGGCAAAGTCTTGTTTTCTTATGTTCATTAGTCTAATATGGTGGCAAACTTGTCTTTTTCAAAATTTAATATGAGCAGATTATTGTAGTAGTTGTGGAAGATTGTTCTGGGGATCTTTGGTCAAAAAAGCAGATTCTAAAGTATCATATACAGTAAAATTACTTATTTTTTCCCTTTACAAAACTATGATTACGTAATTTGACAGTAGTTCATTTAATGGGATCCAACGATGGTTGATGGTGTTGATTTAATTTCTAATTTTCCATCTTTAGATGCCTAGCATACATACCTGTTTCCGGATGGACTATTAGTTTAGAGCGATTGTACTCAAATGAGCCACTGTCAACTTGGTTAGAGTTGCATGATCATAACAACATCATACCTTTTCTAATAGAAAATTTCCTGGATGATATGATAGCATGTCACTCATATAACAGGCTTGTTGTGCCAACTCATCACTGTGCGACTAATAGTTCTCCTGTTGCCTGGTTTAACTTGGTGTTTGATGGATAAATTACAGTATTGATCCGCCAACTCATCAATTTAATTGCAGATATGCATTGGATGTGAATGTTGAGAGGGCACAGGAAGTTCTTATGCACAAAAAATTATTGCACATGGCACATGATCCGGCTACTAGACCAGCATTCGAAGCACGCCTTGTTCAGGTATAAAGGAAGATTATGATTTGCTTCCTACATCACCTTTACTCTAAAAGCTAGAGGTTGTAGGCTGGATCTCCCTCAGTAAAATGTATGGAAATATGGAATAAACAATTTTAACATCTTACCAAAATTTGACCTTTGTGGTACAAAACATTGCCCTGTTTCAATTTTGTCTTGATTTGCTGATAAGATGGTTGCATATAATTTCGGTACCTCGAGTGCATTTTGACCATTCATAAGCTACTTGCAAAGATTCTTTTTTTTCTTCTACCCTTTCAATATATACATAAGTTTTACTGTACAATGAAAAGTGGATGCACATGGGTTACTCTCACTCACGTTGTGTCTGAAAGGAGGACACAATTAGATCTGCTAAACGTCATTATGATTGTCTTAACCCCAATATCAACATATCAAATACCCGTATGATCATCACCCGTATCCTTCTAACATAGGTCTCTTTATTTTTATTATAAAGATTTTCACCACTTTGAAACATTTTAGAAGTGCCACAAACTAAAAAAAAAGAGTGTTAGAAATTCATACATATTCATTATTCATTCTGAATCCGAAAAGTCTGGGTTTGAGTGTTTGACATTGAAAAATTATATGGAATACACAGAGTATTAGTGTTCTTTAATGCCTTTTATCAGATATTAGCAGAGAGGTCCACCTTGACCCAGTTTTTTGTTTGTTAATGAGTCAGTTGATATTCTCTAGACTGTTGGGAACATCCCTCAGGGTTTGGCTTTGGTTGCTAAGGTCTTCACATTGCCTACATTTTCCAAATTAAATTCTGACACTTGAATCACATTTATAGAATTCTGACTACTCAAGTGCTGTTGTGGTAGAACATAACTTCTTTTAGCATTTATATGAGATTCACATATCAACAATCATGCAGCTTCAGTCTAATGCTGATGAAAATGGTGTTGACTCTACTTCAAGCAATACGAAGTTGAAAGATGCCCAAATTTCTATCCATCCATGCAGGCAGAGGCATGATTTTAAATAATTGATACCTAGGTCTTGCTTTTGATACAAAAGTGTCCTTGTTTAATATGTTATTTCTTGTGATATGCAGCAATCATCCACCACCTGCATTTGGCTTGTCATCAAATCTTGAATTTGCTTTTGAGGCCAGTATATCAAGTCTGCAAGGTGGAGACAAAGTTATGAGTGCCAACCAGCACTTATTTCGGTAATATTTCTGAAAGGTTTGATTCTATTTGAGCCTTCAGTATTTTTTATGCGTGGTATAATATGTAGCAGAGGTAGCCATGGCGACCCATTTACTTTTTGAATGGGTTGTTTTGGGTTACGCCTTAACTTTAAATGGTTAAATAGAAAAATAGCTTTAAAAAGAAATGGGTCAAATTGGGTAGACAGGTGAAATAGGTCGGATTTGCCCGAAGTGTATTATAATTCATATTACCTCTTAAATCAATTTATTTATAAAATTAGTTTTACAATCATATCTGACACGCTACTTATACTTTTCAAAATTAATTTATTGGACAAAACGTGTTTCGGGTCAGCCCAACCCAATCTGTTTCAACCTGTACCAAAATTACCTGTTTTGGGCTGAACCTGTTACTCAACCTGCCTGACCCTCTATTTTGCCGCCTTTAACATATAACCAGTATCTTATCCTCCTAAGTAAGTTCACTGTTCCCTTTAAAATAAGTAAATTGGAATTGCATCAGTGTTGTATTCTCAGATTTGAGGCAAGCTAAGAGACAAATTGTTCCACTTGTGAGCTGGACAGTTGTATCTAATCTTTAACAAACTTTGATTATATACCCTGTCAATGAAATTTACACATGCTAATGGCTCATTTAGTAGAAATGGTGTATAAGAAGGATAAAGTCTAATAGAAGAATATTGTATGCCCTGTTAATGAAATTTTAATGATCTTTCTAATTATACCTCATTATGTGTTTGTTTAATGCTGTTCTTTTTTTTCCTTCCTTTTTTATTCTTGTTGTGTATAATGGATTTCCAAAACTTCTTTCAATTTTGTGATGTAACAAGACTTCAAAATCCTGTAGGCCTTTGCACGAAATCACAATTTCAACAAATGATAAGCCTAAGCTCCTGTGTAAGGTAATTAATTTTCTGCTTATTACGTACAAAACAATTCTACTCTTTTTATATATCTGTTTTCTTGTGAATATATGTCTAAAAAATACTAAATAACCCTAAACTGTATGTTTGAAAATATTTCTTTTCTTTGCGATTTATATTCAGTTGACTTCACTGCTATCTGAGATCGGCCTGAATATTCAAGAAGCTCATGCCTTTTCAACAACCGATGGCTACTCGTTGGATGTCTTTGTTGTTAATGGTTGGCCATATGAGGTGTTTCACTACTTTTATGTATTAATATATATAAATCGTCATACAAACTGGATGTGTACCTTATCTTTAAATCAGGATTGGTTGTTGATGCATGTATGAAAAAAATATTTTTCAGATTTTTGTCATAATATTCAATTTTAAATTGGGCAATGCTATCTTGTTCTATGATTTGTAGGAAACTGAGAAACTCAGAGAAGTACTGGCAATGGAAATACCAAGGGTTGAGGTAGTTGACCTGCTAGCTTTAGGCACCAATACGATTTTGTGAACAGAGATGACAATTTCAACCCATTATATATAAATGGGTCGAATTGGGTTGTGTTTTATCTCACACAGGTCAAATAATAAAATAGTTTAAAGAGGAATGGGTTGAAGTGGTCAAACAGTTTAAAAGTAGCCCTACATCTGTTCTTAATGCATACATCCTAAATTGTATTTATTCAAAAAGTTAGAATTTTATTGTGCTGATGTTTTTGTAATCATTGTTAACACATTATTTATGTTGTAAATTTGTTAAAATGGACAAGATGTGTTCGCAAATCAACTTGACCCGGTTCAAACCAAACCCGTCTTGACCAATTACACAACCTGGTTGACCCACCCATCTTGCCATCTCTGCTTCTGCAACATCTATTCTGTTCTTATATGTTGAAATTCATTGCAGGAGATACCTTGGTCAAAAACCCCACAAGTTTTGCCTTCTAAGGAGTTGGAGACAAAGTATAGTCAAGAAACCGTTCAGCTGCGGATGGATGTGGCTGATGTGTGGGAAATTGATGTTAAGCTGTTGAAGTTTGAATACCGAATCTGTGGTGGATCATACGGTGATTTGTAAGTTTAACTTGTTTACAAATTCCGCCTCACAAGTACGATAATTTTTTGCCTTATTTATTCTTTCCTTATATAGGTATAAAGGTACATTCTGTACTCAGGATGTGGCCATCAAAGCTCTCAAGGATGAGTATTTAAATGAAAATGTGCAGAGAGAATTCGCTCAAGAAGTCTATATAATGAGGTTCGATCCATTTTAATATCCTATAATACGCAGATTGTGCCTCGGTATATGATACTCATTTATGTTGTTATAGTATTTGAATTTTCCTTCAATGGAAGAACTAGAGACATGCATTAAAAGTACACTTTAGGCAACTTTCAACTTGTTTGACCATTTGACCCATTTCCATTTTAGCTAGATTTTTTATTTGATCCATTAGAGATAAACACACAACCCGAATCAACCTGTTGATAAGTAAATTGATTGAAATTGTCACCTATGGGAAGAACTTTAAGATTATTATTGGATAGTCCGATACACCAAAAGGTTGGTATCAACTTAGAGTTGTATGTAGTTGTCTCTAGGTGTTTTTACTTGCACAATTTCTGTATCAGAGTAGTTAATCTTCGATAAGAGAATTTTTGGTGTAAAGAAAGTTAAGTATTGATGGAGATGTCTGAATATTGTATTAGTGCATGACTTAGTTCTAGCATAATGCTGGTTAGTTTGGTACACTTTTTATGCAAGTTCTTTTTATTTATACTGTTTCTCTGCTTTCATATGTTATAATATTTATCTTCCTGGATTAGCTATGGTATTTTCTTAATCCACATGTCCATTATCTCTATGAAGTCTGACTTTCTTCAACTGACAGGAAAATTCGGCACAAGAACGTTGTGCAATTTATAGGTGCATGTACAAGACCTCCAAACCTTTGTATTGTTACTGGTAATTCTAAATTATCCCTTTTCACCTTTAAAAGAAACATGTAATAGAATTATACGGTTCTTTTTATTTGTTTCATGCTTTGAAGTTTGAATTGCTTTTCAAACTTATAATACATTGTTTGTGGTTTCCAGAATTTATGGCAGGTGGGAGTTTGTATGACTTTCTACATAACCAAAGAGGTCCTTTCGATGTCCTAACCCTTCTCAAAATAGCAATTCACATATCGAAAGGAATGAACTACTTGCATGAAAATAATATTATCCACAGGGATCTTAAGAGTGCCAATCTTTTGATGGATGAAAACGGAGTAAGCAAAACTAAATTTCTTCTAAATGGCTTAATTTCTTGGTTATTGTTATTTACATTGTGGTGGCAATTTCTATCTATTTGCTTGAGAATGGGTCAATTTGGGTCACATTTATTACTATCTAACCAAGTGAGAGGTTACATGTGAGGGCCCTCTTACAAAAACAAAACCAAATCCCACCAAAGCAGGGTAGACAGTCGTGCCTCTACCCATAGGTAGAGGGAATGCATCCAGAGACACGTGAGTACCTCCTAATATATGATAAGTATAATTTAGTACATATAGTCTAATATTTATCTCCAATAGATCAGAATGTGTACAAGCTTAAAACCTAGCTATTAATGGACCTATGTTGACCCGGTTATGCAGGTCAAAGGCTAGTCAAAGTGTTTTCAGATGCTTAAAACCTCTTAAATCTCTTTACTGAAAAATCAGATTGTTGTTTTAACTAGTTAGTTTCTCTAGTAGTGTGATTGATATAATGTTGGAAATTAATTATCTTTTATCATTTTTGTAAACTTATGTTAAGACAATATTTAGTATTATTATGTAATAATTAATAGATATCATAAGTTAGTGTGACATTTGGTTTTTGAGGGAAAAACGGGCGGCAGTAACTACCACCACCATAACCGCCGCCATCAACCACCCTAAACCGCTGCCACCAATGCTTATAAATATGTTGTATTCCTGGAACAATAAGAGTACCCCAATTCTCTGTTTTATGAACATAACTTGATTTCTTCATTAGTGTTCAAGTTTGCTCTATTATGATGTTACCACACAAGAATCAATCATCTATGTCTCGATCTTTATCCCCTAGAACTCGAACATATAAAACATGAATTATTTATAAATCTTGGAAATGGACTAAAAAGTGCTGCCACATGATCAACCCCATTTGGACCTGTATTAAATAATTATGAGCTTCGACCAAAACCTTTTGGTGAATGAAAACTGAGTAAGCAAATTAAATTTGTTCTAAATGACTTAATTTCTTGGTTATTGTTATCTACATTAAGAGGCTGCAGATTCAACCAAGATGCTTAAAAGTGGGTCAATATGCGTTGTCTTGTCTCGAACGGGTCAAACAGTAGGATTTTGAAAAGGTTGGCTAAAATGGAAATAGGTTAAAGGGTTGTCCGGGTCATAACTCATAAGGGTCAAAATTTAACGATCACCTTGGTGGTCCACTGGTAGGCCACTTGCCCCCATAGGGGAGTTCAAGGGATCAAATCCTGGGGGCTTTAATCAAGAGTTGGCCAGGGGGTTGTTTCTGAAAACGGTCACGGGCAACACCGGTTAGACTGCGATAGTGAAAATCCCTTTTAAAATTATATATATATATATATATAAAAATTTGGCAATATAATTTTATAAGAGCATAATATTGTCTGAACATGATTTATTTATAAAATTAGAAAATAGACAAAAAGATATCGACAGTTTCACACTTTCACCCACCATGTTTGGACCCGTATTAAATTATAGCCTGTTTTGACCCGAATTCACTTTTGGCTTGTTGCCCAGTTCTCCCGCTCCCTCATTTTGCCACCTCTATACATAGCTCTTAAATTAGCAGCCACGCTAGGTCCAGGAGACACACATATTAATTGTTTTGGGCTCACAAACTCTACTGCATATTGCTCCAAAGATATAGGTTACATTTCTGATTTCGAAACGAATGCTTTTCTGGCAGATTGTTAAGGTTTCTGATTTTGGTGTTGCTAGAGTGCAAAATGAGTCTGGTGTTATGACTGCAGAAACTGGAACTTATAGGTGGATGGCTCCAGAGGTTAGTCTTTACCAAACATGTATTATAAGAGAGGTTATGGAATATAAAAAAGATGTTAAGAAACTGTACAAGTTTCAGATAATATAATATCAACCTTGACCATTCCACTAATTTTCTCAATTCTTTTTGTTAAGTTACAACCATAAAGCAATTCCTTTGTTTGTTTGTTATTCTTTTAGCTATTAGAGGGGAGGGAGTGCTTTAGACTCTCACACCCATCACATTGTGCCACATCAGCTTTTATCTCCATCGCACTGATAATCACACACTATCACACTCGACTCGTACTCCATCACACTCACAAAAAGACAAAAGAAATTAGAAAGAATTAGTATAATAATGTGTCCAAGGTCACATTGCAGTTCTCACATTGACCACGGTATCGACTCACACCCTTCACCCTGATTTATCTCCTCACACTGATATTTTTCTCCCACTCCCTCCCCGGCTCCCCCCTTAAGGGGTTTAGGTGTGCGTCTCTCTTAATTGAGGCCACATTATCAATTTTGAGTGATTTCCCTAAACTAATCTTGATAGTGATTTTCTCGATTATTTAGAATAAAAAATGATCAGATTTGGAGAAACATGTGAGTAGTTGTAAAAAATTAATTCACAGCAACAATACTCAATCCCATTTGAGCGGGTTATAGGAGAGGTGAGATGTAGACAGCCATATACATCTACCCGAAGGTAGATAGACTGCTTCCTAAGAGCATGGGGTGTGGTTGAAGCATTGCATCGGTATGCCTATGTGGATAGGCGGTACCGAGGGCAACACCACCCCCTTCATTTGGTACTGAAAAGTACATGATTCATTCGGTGACTGAATGCCGAAGGAGAGAGAGGAGATAGTGAGAGAGAAAAGAGGAGAGAGGTGAGAGGAAAGAGAAGAGAGAGTATTTTTTTTAAATAAAAAATCTTTGAAGCATACGAAGCGTGGGTAATACGGGGATTTAAGCATGCTTGAAGTATGGAGTGGTTATGCTGATGTGGCACTGAAGTATGGGGTGCTTCAAGCAGGTACATCCATGCTCTAAAGACACCCAGCTTGTAAAGTGTCGTTTAGAAGTTGTCATTTGAGCGAATAAGTTAAAAAATTAAGGAAAAGCTGAAGTCTATGATATATTATGAAGTAATTATTATTATTATAAGAAAATTGATTCTCTATACTAATTTATTAAAGCATTTCGTTCAATCTCTTACTCCCTTAAATCAAATAGAAGCCCCTTGACCAAATTGAATGAAGTTGATTGGATGAAACTATTCTGTTTTGAGGAAATAAAGGATTTCAAACAAAAAGATTCAAAATAGAATTCAAGTCGGAAAACGATGTCATATTAGCATCAATGGGGTAATTTGACAGCATTTATGGGTTTAATATTGACGTATAATATTTTATATTCCACTGTTAAAAAAAATTATATTCCATTGCATTGTGCGAGTATACTTGATAAAAGTTATAATTATCATTAAATTTAATCAAGTGATTCTCTGATTCTGATTCTGATTCTTCGTGTCATAATTATCATTTTTTTATATCACAATAATCATTTTGACCAGCCCATCTTAAAATAGTTAAACATTCTTTATTCCCTTTGGTTCTTTGAAGGTTATTGAACATAGACCATACAATCACAAGGCAGATGTGTTCAGTTTCGGCATTGTTTTGTGGGAGCTGTTAACAAAAAAGGTTTAATCATCCTCCAATCTTTAGTTGCTTTATTTATATACTAAACTGAAATTTAATATGTAATGCGAAATAACAAAAGAAATTTTGCACAAAATCCGTAGCTTGAATAATCTTTTTCTTGCTGGTTGACATGGCAGCTTCCTTATGCTAACTTGACTCCACTTCAAGCAGCAATAGGTGTGGTCCAGAAGGTATATTTCAATCATCTAAAATTCTGAATTTTGGTTTCTGAATCATAACTTCAAAATTTCAAAAACCAGTAGGTGGTTAATTCTTAAAATATCGACTTAAATTATAGGGTTTAAGGCCAATAATTCCAAAACACATTCATCCAGAGATTGTGGAACTACTTGACCGATGTTGGCAGCAACAACCGTCTTTGAGACCAGAATTTTCAGAGATAATCACAATTTTGCTGCATTTGTCTAAGACGGTAAATATAAACTCAAATATTAGCTCAATATATGCATGATTTTGATTTTGTGTTTCAAGAAATTAGAGGTGAAAATGGTGGGCTGGGTAATTGGTCAAAACAGGTTCATATCGAAATGGCTCACTTTTTTGGATGGGTCGAAATGGGCAGGATCATATTGACCCACAGGCACTTCTTTCTCCATTTTTTATAATAAATTATTAATCAATGTGTTAATTATGTTTACAAAAAATGAATTATTACACTAATAATAAAAACCTTTGAATACAAAGTATTTTGGAGATTGTATTCATTACAGAAAAAATCAGGCAACTTTCACTGGTGGACTCATTTGACATGTTCCTCTTATAGATAATATTGGCATGTTTGATGAAATATGACGCCCATGCATAAGTAAAAGATTGAAATTGCCACCAGTAAAAAATATGCCAATAACATAAATGAATTTCAGATATCATGAGCCCAAAGAGGTTGCATTTTCTGTTTCTTGTATATCAGCCTTTTTCAAGTTCTCGTCAGTTAAGATGGGCGAGTTTATAAATCCGATGCACAACTTCTCACGAATATTCGACTTTTTACTGTATCCTAAGCCCAGTTCACATATTCAACACCACCTCTACACAAAAGCATCATACATACTAATCAATTTTTAATTTTATTTTTACTATTCAGTTAGTTGAAGAGAAGAGACGTATCAAAAGAAGAAATAGCATTGAAGGCGTCTCTCGACCAAATGATGTATGATTACCATATTCCACTTTCCACTCAAACAGCATGTAAGTTTCCAGGGTCACATTGTAGGTAACTGCTCGATTTTCACGACACCCTAGCATGTTGGTTTCAATAATTTTAGCACGTTAGTTGTATATATTCTATCATTTCCTGTAAGATTTCTCCATGGTCCCGGAAGATGTGCCATAAGAAACATAGCCATTTGACCCAAAAGCAAATCCTAGTAGGTGTTAAGAGAGGTTTTTCTGATCTTTAAGTTGTTAGTTTGATGTATAAACATAAAAGCAGCAAACATTTTGTATTTATAATGTATTGTAAGTATGTAAGTTTGATGATAACGTTTGTCAGAGATTATCAAATTGGTTTTTGATCTCAATGATAAGCTCAACAGTGTTAATGAAAGATATGAGCAGCTCAACGGTGGGTCTTCCTTTATGAAAGATATTGTATTCTGTAAGAGGAGGGGGTGTATGCTTAACGGCTTCGTCCCCGCTATAACCTTTTGAAACGGCTAGTTTCCTCTCCCACACCCCAACGGCTATTTGCTCGACTCTTGTTTATCTCTGTCTGTATACACTCTCACAAGTCTTTTATTCTTTCTTAATCTTCATCTATGTATCAAACATATGAAAATGTGCATGCGCTTCTCGGTATACTTGGAGTGGAGATATTGTCCTACTATATAGAGAAGTAACTAGTAAGTACACAAGAGCTGATCTAGCAGTAAACAACAATAATGCTTCAAAAGGCTTTATCTAAGATTTATGGGTTTGGCACGCTTATTTTGGTGTTGTAGGTCTAAAGACATCAACATTTACGGCCAGTCGCTTTTGTTCAATGATATACTTACAAACGAGCTGTGGGTGTCCATTCATGGTGAATGTTGCATACATATACCAAAGGGTATTAGTTGCAAATGGTATTTATCCTAAACCATATTATATACGATTGAATTGAATAACCTAAAGTCGATACATGAAAAGCGATTAAACGACCTGAACTAACCGAGTCAAAAACACGACAGTCGTTTCTTTGGGTATCGGTGTTTTTCAACGGCCCTACCAAAAAAATATATAGCAAAGGCATTCGAGAGATGCTATTCGTATCATACGTAGAGACATTTGAAATAGAATAAAACAAACATTCTGGTACCAAGGACAGAAGTTCATATTTTACTAACTCATAAAAACAGGTTCAGTTGGTTTTGTAGATACATAATATATATCAGATCTCCATACCGTTGGTCTCAAATCGGATATAGATTCATAATTGGTGGTGCCATACTTTCATGGCGTTCCACAAAGCAAAAATTACAGCCACCTCATCTAATCATGCAGAAATCTTAACAATCTGTGATGCCAACAGAGAATGTGTTTGGTTGAGGAATGTGATATAACACATTCAAGGATCCTATGGTATCTCTTCTAGGATAAAGACCCCGACAATCCTACATGAATGTAGCACAACATGCATTGCTCAACTTAACGAAGACACATTAAAGGAGACGTGACCAAGCTTATAGTCCCAAAGTTTTTTTCATTCATGACTTGCAAAAGAACAACGATGTCATTAATCAACAAGTTCATTCATGCAATACCCTGGTTGATTTATTTACCAAGTCGCTTCTAACTTTAACATTTAATAATTTAGTTCATGACATATGGTTGCATCAACTTGTAGAGTTCAAGTAATGTGGTCATGAGGGGATGAAAGTACGTGTTACATTTTTTTCTTGGTCATGGTTTTATTCCGTTTGGTTTTTTCCTGACTATTTTTAATGAATCATCTCCAAATGTATTAAAGTACTATGTACTCTTTTCTTTTGCCAAGTTTTTGTCCCACCGGTTTTACTTAGTTTACTTAGTAAAGTTTTTAATGAGACATAATATCTTTATTGAACATCTAGGGGCCGTTAAGAATAAATATTAATAGATATTCATATCCCACAATGTTGGTTAGATAATATTATCATTACATGTATGTATTATTACAGATAAGAAATTTGTTTCTTAAATGCCACTCTAATTGTATTTATAAATTGATAATCACATAATGTATAGATTACTTTTTCGTCTCAATACTCTTTTTTCTTGTAATCTCTATATTCACAACAATTATGAAATAATTGATTTTTCGGACTTTTTAACCCATTAACAACCAGCATGGTCTCTCCTCGTTCTAAATAATCAAGTATGGGAGGTGTTAAGCCTTTACACCCTGTTCTTAAGTTTAAGAAAGGAAATGGAATGAAAGAAAACAAGAGTGGATCTTTTCTTTCTAAATTCCTTTATTTTCGAAAAGATAGATTTTATAGCAAAATTGGCTTTAACTCCTCTTTTAAATCCTTCCATTTTCTCCTCTTTCCTTAACTAAACAAAACTTGAATTTCTTTTTTTCAAATCATTTCCTTTCTCTCCTAAAAAAAACTATGTTACCATAACGATTGGAGCAAAGTATGTTACCCTAAAATCTAACGAACTTTCATGTTTTGGTCATCTCTAAATGTAAATAAATGACTAATTTAGATAGTCTCTATTAGACAATATTAACCGTTGTTTTTGGTAAAATTAAATCTCAACCATTAATTTAAGTTGAAAAATTAATTTGATTTTGAATTTTAGAAGTCAAAAGTTCTTTAATTTGAATCAAAATTATATAGATAATTCATAAATGCTCTTCTTAAACCTTAAAATATTAATTTATAAATATCATATGTACCACTTAATAACATTTCAGAATATCATATTTAACTAAATTTTTGGTTTTATTATTATAAAATATTTATAATCATTTAAAACTCTTTTTAAGTATAACCGATAAATATTTAACCTTATTGCTTATAATTGTAATAATAATAATTCATGGCTTGTACAAGAAATATATCACATATGCTCTGTCCTTGCATCGATGCTTTCAACCCTGGTTTTAGTGTTGACGCCATCTATCATCCTTTTTTAAAATTATTTCTTTCGTATTTTATTATTTAATATTTTTTATTAATGTTTTAACATTTATTATTTTTAAACCAATAAATGTATCACAAGAACAATATATCTAGTTGTATGCAATAAACTATTATTTACCGTCTAATATAACAAACTTCTATGAACTATTTCGTTACAACTTAGATGCCAATGACTTGCTATAAGCCTATAACCAGGATATACCATTGCCACGTCATTTCTTTTCCATAATAGCAGGTCACAAACCTTTTTCCCAATATAGAAAATCAACTTGTATCAAATGCTAAAGAAATAAAAGTTTGTTATATCAAATGGTTAAAAAAATGTGAAAGTTGTTACATTCTGGTGTAATAATCACATTAAATATGTGCAGATGTAACGACACCACCAAGGGCAGCAGTATACAATTCCATTTATTAGGAGACATAAAACATAGGATCCATAACCTAGGAACTAAATCTTTCACTAAATCAGAATACTAGTCTACAACGGTAAAAACAGATATTCAGACATGATTCAATTAGATTGATGAGATGCTAAGGTGGGAGGAAAAGTAGACGAAAATTCCAACAGGGAACATCCTGTTGGTTCCCGACTGACAGACGAAAAAAAACTTCCGAAAATAAATAAAAAGAATGAGTTAGTTAAAAGTAACAACATATACAAAATTAGAAGCATTCAACTAACTTTATAATCTTCATAAAGAAATCTCTCGTATGGGGTTCCGTTTAGTACCTTCTGGATATCATCCCAGTTTTCAACCTGCTCATGCAAAGGACCTTTGTGTATCTTCACCTGCCGGCTCTTTAGTTGCATTTGTGGGATCCTTAGAAAATCTTGAACATCATTCAATACCTGCAAGAACAAGAGAGAATTAACTTTTGGGGCAAGTTTGTAGTACGGTTCAGGCTGGTTGGCTAAAAGGTTTGGATCAAACAAGTCTCACCCCCTCTGATCCGTTAGAGATAAAACCATAACCCAAGAGAAAGATTTAAGAAAGTTATGGTGGATGTTAAATATCTTACTGTGTTGTTCTTTATCACGTCCTCATAGTAAAGGACGATGTGTCGAGTGCTATTGAAGTATTCCAGTGCTTGTTTGACCATGTTCTCAGCTTGTTTCAGCTCAGGTATTAGCAATGTTGTGTTAATTGAAGGCTTGTAACTTGCTAGAATTTTAGCCTGACATTATAACACATTCTTTAGCAGGAGAATGTACACATGCACAAGACATAAACACACACAAACGCGCGCGCACAAACCTCATCAGGGGAATGCACGTGAGATTTATGTTTCCCATTTAGTGGCTTAGCACTTTGGTCATAGGCATTTGCAAGTATTGAGATTCTTCTACGAAGAAGATTTCTTCTAAAAAGGAAGATGACTGAAACTCCCTTAGTCTTAAAGTATTCTACTATTGCTTCATGATTCTGCATCAAACCCTGAATTAAAATCATACGTGTTAGTTGTATTCATGCCTAGACATAACTTTACATATGCATAGACATTTATTGACTAAACAAGCCAAAAGAGGTCATGTATTGCATGAAAGAATAAATTACATAAAATGCCAGCCTTCCTTTTCATTTGTCTCACAATAGCCAATATACTCGCGAATATACATGTTATATTACAAAAAGGATTTTTTTTCTTCCACTTAGGTCATTTGGTGACCGGATAACTGGCTAGTTGAGACATCAAACTGCAGGTTACTAAAACAACCCAAGTGGAACAAAAAATAAACAAAAATAAATGCCAAATCATCATGTATTCAGGTTACTAGCACGTCAATGTCGTAGATGGTCATCCAGTCACTGAATGATCTAAGTGGAATAAAAAGCCGTCTTTTGATGACCCATGTGGTTTTTACATGAGAGCATTGACTAATGTGAGACTAACGAAACATAGGTTGGTGTTTATAGTAAATGTATAATTTACCATATATGAAACTGATAGGTGATGAGAACTATTTATTCAAAGGATTACATCGTTAGATAACCTATCATACACATGGACATGGTCTATAAGAGAATAAGCATTTCAAACGCCAAAATATCAATATGGCATGACTGAAAAATGATGAACCTGATTAAGCATCCACTTCAAGCCCACTGCGGCTGTGCATTCATTCTTGGATGCACTTGTCAGCCAATCAAGATTGTAAATTTTGTCCAGAGTATCTACAATTGTTGACATATTGCTTCTACGAGGTTTAACTGAGAAAATCTCCCCATTGGAGCTTACATTCATATGACTATTCAATAATGTCTCAAACCATCCACTCCCAGATCTCTGTGTCGATGAGATAACAAAGTATCGAACAGGATTGCACCCACACTCAGCCCTATTTACTCCAAACCAACTAATTATATCAGCAATTCTTGTTGCTAAAATGAGAAACGAAAGAAATCTGAACGACAAGAAGGAAAGCATACCGGCTAAAAGTTGTAGGTTTGGGGAGATGCACATAAGACCTCTCCCATTTTTCAACATTGGGCACCTCACAATGCTCCTCGGCCACTTTAATATCAATGAAACCAGCCTTTGTGAAGCTGCTAATTTGTTTTAGACCAACTGAACACATGAAAACCCCGCATACCATAACAAATGCCACTACACTTATTCTCAGTATCAATGAGTTTTTTACTGGAGGTCTAACAATCAGCATATCCTGAAATTGAAAGCATTTCATGGATGTCAAACAAGGAAAATCATTACTTCAAATGTAATACCCATCCATCCCAAAAGAGATAAAGGGTCAATTTTGGCATGCTCATAAAACTACACAAGTAAGTCAAATGCAATGATTATGTTGAGACAAATGAATAATTGTCATTGAAGATCACAGGAGCTAGAATTCTAGAAATGCTCTTTACCATTGAATAGTATAGATATAATTTAATAAACTATCATATACTCATAACAGAAACACAATTAACATTTAGGTATATAATGTTACTTATTTTGTAACTGGCAGCAAATAATATATCCTGAAATCAGAGAATCATATTCCATATTGATTTAAACTAATTCAGGGAAAGAGTGAAGGACTGTAAACTGAAACAAGTCAACAACTTTACCTTAATGAAGAACCAAAGATCATCGGCCATTATTCCTTGAGCGATTTCAAAACGAAATACAAAGGGAAATCATCTGGTAGCTCAGACAGTGATTTCCTTTTTTCCCAATTCTTTCTTGCTTTACTCATGTTTTTCCCATGTTGAATCTTTTAATTCAGATCAGTATATGCCTGTTCACGAGAACAGCACTGTTTATGAGATGCTTTTTTCTAGTGCGCCAAACTCTCTCCCTTTTATCCCCTGAAGATTTTGCTCACACTTTTTCCACTCTGTTCAGTATGTTCTTAACTAGCTCAAAAGATGCTGCAATCCGATGAAACAAAAACTTTAATTAGGGCTCAAATCAACCTGAAATCAAACAACTTAGTGGCTCCAAGTAAACAATCAAAACCTCCAGAACGTGAAACCAAACAACAAATTAGGAGAAGTGAAGGAACAAAAACAAGGTTATCCAATAGTGCGATGAAGAGAGATGAAGTTCGGTAGTTACTCCCATGGAGGTAGAAATCGAGAGTTTCTTCGTGCTTTCGGAATATTGATACAGATTATGTAATAGAGATTACAAAACAAAACAAAAAAAAAACAAAAACGAGAGACATGATGCGAAAACATCGAGGTTACAAAAGGCTAAAACAGATCAAACACGCACTAATGCGCCGATGATACCGAGCTTAACACAGCAAATGATACGAGAGTAACATGTTTCCTTCTTGATTAAGAAAACAAATCCTTACAGAGACGTTGATTCAGCTCCATGAATCGCTTCTTGTTCAGCTAAGAGAACACACATACACACCTCTCTCATAAGCTTTTACTGAAAACGAAGAAATACGAATATGATGAAGAGAGTACCTTGGGAGACCAGAGTTCTTCAAGGTGTTGGGAAATCAATGCAATCGCCGGTGTTTGACGTTTCTGTCACCGATCGCGCTACCGAAGATCCGATTCTCGGTGGTGAAATCCAATTGTTAAGGGGGCTTCTTGTAACTATTATTATATTATATTATTTCTGAAACCCCGGGCCGCCTGTAAAAAGAAATAGGCCCAAAAACATTGTTTTCCCATACCAATATACCATTCCTAAAAATACTGGTATAACTGTCTATATCTTACCCATAGTTTTAAAAAATGCGTTATGGCGTTGTCAAGACGCGAGACGCTATTCCGACGTTAAGAAATAGTCCTTGGCGGTGGGGTTAGACGTGGCGTAAGACAAGGCGGCATAAGACGCGCCTTTACTCGCCACATGGCGAGTTTTTTAAGGCGTGGCGCACAGAAAGTATTTTTTTTTTAATTTGACTTTTTTATATACATTTTGCGATAGCATGTGATTGAACTTCTATAAATTTGTATTTTGTAATTTGTATATGTTACTTTGCTCCTAATTTGTGCAACTTTGTGTAATTT